>JAQZBX010012968.1:0-24936 GCA_029593785.1 Cabassous unicinctus
ATTGCTTTTCTTACTTTAGCTTAAATATTAGTTATCACTATTATTTTTCCATAGGGATGATCTTGTGTTTTTTTCTTTTTCTTTTTTCTTACTCAGGTTATTTTTTGTTATATGGTCAGGAGTAATGCCCTTTCCAATTCTCAACATCTCCAAATGGATGTTATTTTTTTTATTTAACAAATAAATTTTATTGATACATATTCATAAAACATAAGCAATAAATGGTATTCTGTAAAATCACATAGTTGTGCATTCATCACTTCAATCATTTTTAGAGCATTTTCATTTTTCCAGTCATAATAATAATAATAATAAAAACCAACCATATTAATGAAACTCATCACCTTTCAATCTGTGCTTCCCCTTCCATACATGGCTGCTACTCTGTTTCTTCTCTCTAATATTTTTGAATTTATATTTTGTAAAACAGTCTTATATATGCAATATCACACATATTTGTATTTTACATACAGTTTCACTTTGTTATAACGTCCCATGTTATATTTCTTAGCTTTCCTTCTAGTAATATACATGTCCTTAGACATTCCCTTTCAACCACTCTCATACCCATATAAAATCTGCTACTTACAAACATCATGATGTCCTCTCACCATTTCCTTTAATTTCCAAAGATTTACAAACCACCTTTTAACCAATTTTGCACAGATTAACCCTCAGCTTTCCATTTTCTACCCTCATTTTCTTTTCTGGTGACCTATATTCTAATTTTTAATTCCTAGAGTTTACATAATTTATTTAGTTTGTAAGAGTGCAATCGTACATTATTGGCCTTTTGTGTCTGGCTTGTTTCACTTAACATAATACTGCCCGGTTTCATCCATGTTGTTATATGCTTCACGATTCATTACCTCTTTTTAAAAAAATTATTTATTTGTTTTTTAAAACAAAGTTTAGATTACATAAATGTTACCTAAAAATTATCAATTAATGTAATACACCACAATAATATAATAAACATAAAAAAACACATGATACCTCAATTGATGAAAAAAAGGCATTTGACATTATCCAGCAAACCTTATTGAAAAAATACTTACTATGGCACATTCATTGTAATTGATAAACACATCTTGGGGCTTTGCCATTAAGCATGGACCATAGTTCACATTGTAGTCTACACTCTCTCTCACACAGTTCTGCATGTTGTGATGATATAAAATGGCCTATATCTGTCATTGCAATGTCATTCAGGATGATTCCCAAGTCCTGAAAAAGCCCCTGTATTACAACTGTTTTTCCCTCTCCCTGCCCCCTGAGCCTCCAGTGGCCAGTGGCTCCATATCAGTGTTGAAATTTCTTTCTTTGCTAGAATCACAATATGTCTATAGTAGAATACCAGTAAGTCCATGTTAGTCCATAGTTCTTTCCCCAACCCCGAGGATTCTGGGAATCTCTATATTTTTTCTATAACATTTATGTAATCTAAGTATCTTTAAAAATATATATTATTAAAAAAATTATTTAGGTCCCAAAAAAAGATTTATGTATGAAGATTTTATCTATAAGTAGTTTCTATGTTAGAAATAATAACTTCAAATTTAAAAATATTGATTGATTAATACATTTAAAAATAAAAGTAATAAAACTATAACATGCTAAGTTATATAATTAATAAAATTTTATATACCAGTTAAAAAAAAGAACACTTAGAACACTGGGAAAAGAAGGAAACTTACTCAAGATGACAAAGGGCTTCTTTGAAACACCCATAGCTAACATCCTACTTAATCATGAATGAATGAAAGCTTTCCTCCTAAGATTAGGAACAAAACAAGGATGCCCACTGACATCACTATTATTCAAAATTGTATTGTATTTCTTGCCAGAGCATTTAGGCAAAAAAGAGAATAGCCATCCAAAATGGAAAAGAAGAAATGAAACTTTCCCTATTTGCGGATGACATCATCCTCTACACAGAACTTCTATCTTCTGTGCAGTAATGAAGATGCACCTTTCCCACACGGAGCAGAACTGTGACTTCCACCCCTCTGCAGTAAAGAGGATGTGTTCTCCTCTGGTGTACCTGTGGGCAGAACACTGTGTTTTACTGTTGCCAAGAAGAACCAAGCTATGCTACTACTTCTCCCAGCCACTTTGAGAAGGCTCATAAGTTGAGTCCTGTCATCCAGAAAATATGTAATAGGACAATCAAAAATAGCACTATGGAGGCTTTATAGATTAAATTGCCTCAAATGAAATAATGACAGAAAATGGGAGATGGGGAAGGCATTCTGAGGTGTTGTAAGTGAGGGGGTGCAGGAGCAGGAAAGGTGGACAAATAGCACAGACTGAATTAACTGCTGTCAGGCAGCACTACCAAAAACAGGGTGCTGAATGAGAAGGCCCATGGCTTATCAGCCAGATGGTAGGATATGTTGGATGATTTGTTAACCTATACTCTGATTATTGTATAGGGTAACAATCTTATATGTGTGGCCTCCAAAAATTGTAAGCAATTCCTTTTCATGGGACTTCATGCACCCTTGGTATTTTATTTGTTGTTGGAAGGCCAGATATTAACTAGCCTCCCTCTTGGAATACTCTGACTTGAACAATAGGGGTGGTAAACAAGAGCTTCAGCTTAATCAGAGCAATCAATAAAGTATAGTATTTATGGGAAAATTTACCAAAAGCCATGTTGATTTAGAAAAGAAGGGTAGATTTTTGGAGGCAATTACATAGCATTTCTACACATCTTGAGCCAGCATTTGTCCTGGACAGCCTTGAATGATAGAAACAGTGTCTCCCTCTTTGGTGGAAGACAGAATTGTTTGCTGCCAAGGAAAATAAAGAAATGTCTCCCAGTGACAAAATGAGGCATGTTTTCAGAGAGCCCTTTTAAAAGATTAGGAATTTGTTAAACTTGGAGTTCCACATCTGTGACTCAGGCTCATCCTATGTACAACATCCACTAGGGCCATAATCCATCTGGTGTGCTGTAGGATTTGAGGGAGAAGGGAAACTGATGAGAATATGAAGCTCCTGCTGCCTGCTGTGCAGTGAGTAATAATGTTCTTTGTCTGTTGCGTCTTCAGGGTCCATAAAATGTAAGGAGGTTAATCTGTTACACTACGAGTAGGGTAAAATTTCAGAACCTCTCAGTTTTTGATAATAGACTATATTTATCAGAAAGACAAATATACAGTAGTTTGAATAAGATGGAAGTTTTCTTTTTTTGAAATCTCATTTAAATATTCAGGCTAATATGTTGAAACTGTTCCATAAATTCATTGCATCTTTTTTGCTTGTACGGCATGCTAGGAGTCAGGGACTTGGGTGTGTTCTATCTTGTTGAATAGCCATTCCTAGTGTATTTGTTCATTTTCATGGCTCAGGATTGTATATATATATATATGTATATTGTATATATATCTCCATTATAACAGTAAGAGGAATAAAGAGGAAGAGGAAGACAAACTCCTCTTATCAAAGGGTAATCAATGAAATTTAAATTATTTCCATTTACATCTTTCGGTGAGAACAAGTTTCATAGCCAAAACAAGTTGCAAGAAAGACTAGGGAAATGGATTTTCGCTCTGGTGAGTCTTTTATATTGATGAATACTCCATTAATATGGAAGGATTTGAAAATACTTAATTATTATGAAATATTATTTTTTGATCCACCAAACCATATTACAAAGGCAGTTTGCAGAAATGAAACTGAAGGCCATAGATGCTGTGAAACTTTAAGTGGGAATGGAAAATTAAAAATGGCACATAGCTGAAGGTACAGTTTTGTCTTTGACAGGATACATTCTCCATTGTATATTCTCACTTTTTATTCCAACTTGAAATAACCTTTCTTCTTTCTGCTTCTAAATCCTTATACACATCAAAGATTTCATAACAGGCTTTTGTGGTAGGCCATACATGTATTACGGCAATCTATTCTTTGTAGACTTAATTAAAATAAGCAGTTATACATATTTTTTTTTAATTTAATGACTGCACAGAACATTTATATGACATATAAATTGGTGATCCATGGGGAAATGGTATTCTTGGATCTCAGATCCTTCTGAGAATTCCTTATAGTCTTTCAGTACTTTCCTGCAGAGTGCAGAAAGCATAAATATTCCATGGGATCAGGAGTTGATTAATTTTTATATGGCACTATGTGTAATACTTGGGAAAGTATTTAACACAGAATTAAGTAAATTGAACTAAAGAGGAAATTTCAATACACTAGCTTAAAATTCTGCAAAACCTTTTCTAATCAAAACTTGACCATGGTTGTCATTTAAACAATCATAAAATATAGGGTAAAGAGTGGTCCATGCAAAGAGGAAATGGAGTATCAGTGTGCTTGCTTCACCTTGATGATAAAAGAGTTGAGCATTGCTGTTGCTTGAGGGAATATGTGTATATGCCTTCTTAAAGAAAAGTTTCTGAGAGTCTAAATGCATTTGGCAGACTGCTTTAGGGCTTAGAAAGATCAAGGAATATATACTTTTAGTATTTAAAAATAATATGTTCTGTTAGATATATTTTAATCCACTTAGTTCTATTTTGACCCTTAAAACAATCTCTTTTCCAGCCTTTTAAATTTTCATTTTGAGAAAATCACAAAAGACAAAAAATGGAATAAAGTGATTATATGGCATTGAAAAGCTTTTCAATTTAAATATCTTTTATTCAAAATAACTAATATGATTAAACATAATTGCATTTATAGGCCTGAGTTTTAATGGTTTCATAATAAGACTTTTGTTGTTTTCTTTTGCATTGTGTGCTGGGAGAGACATGGTATGTACAATTGTTGAAATTTGACAATGAAATCAGAAGAAATGACAAAATTCTAATTTTGATGTTTTAGATTTTAGCTTTCCTACAATAGTGGTCAGTGGTATAATGTCTGTAAAGGAAAAAAAATTCATTATAGATTGTTTCACAATTATTTGAATGTGTAAGGAATGTCCAGGAAAAAAATGTCATTTTTTTCACTCATATGTGTTTGTCTTATTAACAAACATGATTTGTACAGCTGAACTCTAATCATTGCTTCTATCATAATCAGGCATGTACATTCCACCTTCCTTCTGTTCTGGCTGCTTTTTCTGCTGGGAATACTCTGTCTCATTTCTTCATCTCCTGCTAAAAGACCAGTCTTATAAAGTACCTTTTCTACCTGTGAAATCTTCTAGATAATACTGGAGATGACTTTCCTTTGCCTTTATACTTTTATTTTTATTAATACACAGACCATTTACATGAAAATAATTCTTTTAATATCCTTAAGATAAAAACACTGTCTTTTATAGTGTCCATCTAAAATTTAATCATTTTATGTGATTGATCACGAAGATACCGAGGAAATTTATTTTCTTCAGATATTTTATTTAATTTTCTTTTAAAGAAATAATTTGTTCTTATTGCTTCTATAAAATTTTGGAAGTTTAAGAGGACAGCTGCTGAAAATAGATGTTTTGAATCTTAATCCATTATCCAGGTTAACAGTGGTACAACCTGAATAATAATATTTCTCTCTATCACTGTTTCTCATTTAATATGTCAAATGTTGAGAATAGTTATTACTGATATCTCTAATTTCCTGATAGCTGGAAATTTGAATATACTTATGGTAGAGAAATGCATACCTTCTAAAATGTGTCTCAAACTACTCTCAGTAATTCATTATGAATTTGAAATTAACCAAGTATTTTCTCTTGTCTTTTAGGCCAGGTTGATTAACAAATTTTTCATATTTTCAGTCTGTATTTTAGACAAAGGGCAAAAGGTAATTTAAGGAATAGAAGCAGATAGAGAGCAAGTCAGTGTTAAAAACACACCCTCATCATTTACTTTTTTTAAATTACCAAACTTCATAATTTTAATCTTTTATTTTTTTCCTAAAACTCACTCTTTCTTCAAAAAAGTCTTTTTTCTTCTAGCCTTCCATAGAGCATTTTCTTTATCTTTCTCTTCTCTTTACATTGACCGTATCATACTACTGCCTGAACTCGTGTTTATATATTTGTATTTGCTTCTATACCCTTTTGCCTTATTTTTCATTTACTTTTCTCTGTCCACTATCAGAGCCACAGCCTGCAGAGGAAACCTGCATTCTGTTGTGATCCACATCAACATTATCACACTGTTGCTGCTGATGTAAAAATGCGACATGAAGTGGTAAGGAAGGTGAGTAACAACAGGAATGAGCAAATAAGATTATCCCCTATGACTCTTATTCAGTTATTGAAATCATGTCTCATTGGCCATGAAAGTTAAAGCAAAAGGAATCAGGAATTTGAGTTTGATTAGTCAAGTGAAATGGAAAACGTGTGTTATCCTTTGTTATTGACCAAGGCTAGTATGCGTTTGCATATGTGTGTATGTGTTCAATGCAAAATGTGGCCTGATGTACTTGTGATGACCATAATTTTGGTTCTAGTATGAAAAATTCTTTTATTGATTGGGAAATGGCATAAAATACCAACTATTGTATATTATCAACACAGAAAAATCATTTTCTTTGCTCTATAGGACTCTCTAATTTATTCAGTTAAAAACATGCAAAAATTAACACTGCTATATGCTTTATTCCAGGTTGAAATGCAATTTAAGTTCTAATTCAGGTACTCTCTAAATGCACTCTATTTTTTCTTACTATTATAACTATCTGTCCAACTAAAAATCAATACTGCATTGCTGTACCTGAACAAATCTTGGCAAAGTAGCTTACATATTGATATTTAAAAAGAGATCATCAAGCATTTTTTTTAAGTTTTCTTTTCAGACTTGATAGAAGTCCTAGGAGAGTAATGAGAAACCATACAGTTTATCCTAGCAGGTTTGACTGATGATCCACAATTGAAAGTTGTGTTATTTATCTTCTTGCTTCTCACTTATTTGCTCAGCATCACTGGCATTCTAACCATCATCACACTTACCCTGCTGGATGCTCACCTCAAGACTCCCATGTACTTTTTCCTTCGGAAATTTTCCCTCTTAGAAATCTCTTTTACAACTACATGCATCCCTAAATTGCTAGATATGCTGGCTACTGCGTACAAAACCGTTTCCTACAACTGTTGTGCCACTCAATTGTTTTTTACCTTCCTCCTTGGAGCATCTGAGTTTTACCTGCTGGCAGCCATGTCCTATGACTGCTATGTTGCCATCTGTAAGTCCCTGCACTACACAACCATCATGAACAGCAATATCTGCACATGGCTTTTCCCAGGTTTGGCTCTCTGGGTTCTTTACCATCTTTCCACCACTCACCTTAGGTCTCTAAACCTTGACTTCTGTGATTCCAACATTGTTGATCGTGTCTACTGTGACACTTATCTCCTGCAGATCTCTTGCTCAGACACACAGCTCATTGAGACAATGGGTTTCATCCTAGCTTTGGTGATACTCGTGGTCACGTTGGTAATGGTGATAATATCATACCCTTACATAGCACTGAAAATTCTACAGTTCCCTTCATCTAATTAGAGGAAAAAGACATTTTCCACTTGTTCTCACATGATTGTCATCTTCCTCTCCTATGCCAGCTGCATCTTCTTATATGCCAAATCATCATTCAAGGAAAGAATTTGTGTATCCAAGGGAATTATGGTGCTCAATATCTCAGTTGCTCCACTTTTGAACCCTCTCATCTATACCCTAAGGAAACAACAAGTGAAAAAAACTTTTATGTCTATGGTACAAAAGATCATCTCTTTCCCAAAGAAATAAATATACTGTTTCACTTCTTTGAGATATCCAGATATCCCTTAAATATCTGGAAGAAATGAAGCCATATTTTAAAATCCATCCCCTTTGACAAAAAGAGTTATGCTAGCTAATCAAAACTATAAAATATTATTTCATTTAAATAATATTTAATGTATCACACAATACAAACTTTATGATTCCAAACTGTCCTTATTAAACTAGTAATTTCAATTAGTTACAACATACTTAGCTTAATTTTTTTAATATGTTTTTTCCTGTTACCAATTTATCAGTGCATGTAGCAATTTGGCAGTTTGATGTAATTATGAATTCCAGAAATAGATACTGGATCTGCTTGCAGACTGGTCTGCTAATCAGGGCATGATTAAGTTATGATTAGGGCGTTAACTGGGCCATGTCAGTAGGGCATTGAGCCCCACCCCTTGGTGGAGTGGGAATCAAATATAAAAGGCATGGCAAAGAACAGTGTTGAAGCAGTTTTGATGTTGGAGTTTTGGTGAGGAAGGAGAGAAGCCCCGGGATAGAGATGAACCATTCGCCTGAGAGTTCACAGCTGGCCTCGTAGAGAGAAGCAAAGCCTAGAAAGCCTCATAGTCTACAGCTCATCTTGTGGAGGAAACAGGGGAGCTAAGCCTGGAGAGTAACGCAGCCCTGGGAAAAGAGGAACCCAAGAAGCCTGAACCTGGCAAACGTCAGCAGCTATCTTGCTCCAACAAGTGGCAATGGACTTCGGTGAAGGAAGAAGCTTATGCTTTATGGCCTGGTAACTGCGGACTTCTACCCCAAATAAATACCCTCTATAAAAACCAACTGATTTCTGGTATATTGCATCAGCACCCCTTTGGCTGACTAATACAGTGAATATTACATCTAAAGCATTTCTTTAAAGAGTGTAGCAGATATTATCCAAAATTGTTGATAATTATCTTTGAAATGTTTGTTACATAAAAAAAAATCTGTGAATGTTGTTCTAAAGTACAGTCTACAGAAACTTGGTTTGTCTTATATGACAGAAATTTACGTTTACAATTATTTGAAGTATAGTTGAGAGAAAATTTCTTACTTGCTTATTTACAATTAATAATGAAATCCAATATATAATTGGTGTTTCCATACCAGATAATTTGGAATTGGGATATTTCTGAAGCTTATTGAAACTTCTTGGAAAATGACTGTTTCAAATGATGAAATAATGGTTCCTATGTATTCCTTCTTCTCAGTAGTTATTTATATGATATGCATATATAACAGGAGATATATATATAAATCTACCTCATAGTGAAATCAAAATTATAGAAGAATCAAGCTTTTTTTTTTTTATTTAGGCCAGTAAAAAGAATTTATTTGGGAAATGGGGGAAAGAACAGATGTTGCTGTGAAATGGGCAGGTGAGAAAGACAGAAATACACACCAATATTTGGTGTGGGCTCCTCTAGGCAGAGAGAGCAAGCCAAGAATCAAGCTTGTTATAAAATTTTATTGAAGTATATAATTCATACATGAACCTAACAAAACTTATATAGAAAAACTTGTGAATTTACAAAACAAATTTGCATGTCATCATCCAGTGATCCCATATATCTCCCTACCACGAAACCCTTGCATGGTGAAACATTTATTACAAACTATGAAAGAGCATTGTAAAAATATTACTACTATCTATAGCCCATATCTTACATTTGGTATATATTTCCCCCAACACACCCGATTATAACACCCTATATTAGTGTTATATAATTATTTGTGTTCTGTTAACCACAGTCCATCTTCCACTACTGGTTTCCCTGTGTTATACAGTCCCATGCTTTCTACCATCCATCAATGTGTGTACTCAGTGACTTTCATTTTTATCACAGAGTTCTGTTGTCATTACCTCAGTCAATTTCAGAACGTTTACCTTACTCCAAAAGGAAAAATCCCATATCCCCTTAAAACTCCTTCATTGTTGTCCTTAAGAATTGAAATAATATCTTCTTTCCATTACTACAAAATATTACAATATTACTGTTCACTATTGTCCATGAGTTACATTAATTGTAATTTTCCCATGTATCACAATATTCTTAGAATTTTGTTAAAGAAGAGCATTCTTATATTTACACTATTAATCATTCACAAAAAATTTCTATGTTATGCATTCCTTAAATTACTCTCTAGTTTCCTTTCAATTGACATTTATGTCCACAGACTACCCCTTTCAGTCATAATCACATTTATAAATCAGCAGTGTTACTTATACTAACTTAATGTGTTACTATCACTCTGTTCATTTCCAAACTTTTACACACAACCTTAATAATAAAGTGACATACGTTAAACCTCAGATTCCATTCTCAACTCACATTCTATTTTCTAGTAACTTGTACACTAGAGTTTACCTCTGTGAGTTTACTCACTGTATTTAGTTCATATTAGTGAAGTCATACTATATTTGTCCTTTGGTGTCTGGCTTATTTCACTCAACATAATGTCCTCTAAGTTCATCCATGTTGTCATATGTATTCTGATTTCATTTCTTCCTACAAATGAATAGTATTCCATTGTATGTATATATGACATTTTGTTTATTTATCCATTGTTTAATGGGCACTTGGGCTGGTTCAATATTTTAACAATTATGGATAATACTGCTATGAGCATCGACATGCAAATGTCAGTTTGTGTCCTTGTTTAATGTTCTTCTGAATATGTTCCTAATAATGGTATTGCTGGATCATATGACAGTTCGATATTTAGTTTTCTGAGGTACTACAAAGCTGTCTTTCTCAGAGGCTGACCATTTCATATTTCCTCTAATAGTGAAGGAGTATTCCTGTTTCTCCACATATTTTCAAGAATATTATATAAATGCTGTTGTACACTATTTAACAATTTTGGACTGGTTTGTCTTCACTTAGCACAATTTTTTGGAGATTCATCCAGTTTTTTATGTGTATAAGCAGTTTGTTTCTCTATTGATGATTAATATTCCATGATATGGATGTGCTACAATTAGTTTAAACATTTCCACATTGATAGACACTTAGACTTCTCCCATTTTTTTTTTTTACTATTAATAAAATTTTGTCAACATTTATGTACTAGTGTTTGCGTGAACATAAGTTTGTGTCTCCCAGGGGAAAAATCTAGCTTACTGTGTTTAAGGGCAGCTGTACAATTTCACATCTCCACCAGTGATGGATGAGTGATACAGTTAGATGTCCTTGGCAGCATTCAGTGTTGTCACTGGTTTTAGACGTTGTAGTTATATCTCATTGTCATTTTAAGAATTTACTAAGAAGGTCTGCCACAAACTTTGAAAGCCCATGGGTAGCCCATGTTCTCCTCTTCATCTTCCAAGATGGAGTGGGCTCCTCAGTACTCCTGGAAGGAAGTGGTAAATTTGGGTAACCCAAGATTTCATTTATACCACCCTATCAACTTGTCACTGCTCTCCATAAGGCCTCCACTGGTGCAGGGTGGCCTTCTTACCATTGGTGGTTATAAAAGTCTCTACTTGGCCTCCTCTGACACCACCACACCTGACATAGAAGAGTAGCTCATTAATGCTGGGTGTTATTGGAAGTTCTGCCTTCATGCATGGTCTCTACTGACACTTCAGCAAAGAGAGCTTTGTTATTTCCTGGTGAGAATAAAAAATCTTAGCTCCTTACTTGGAGTCTCCTCTCTGAGATGAAGCTCATGTGGGCCCTGGGTACCTTATTACAACTTGTGACTTTAAGCTCAAGATGAAAAAAGCTCAAAGCATTTAACTCTAATCACTAGCCTTCACTTAAATAAAGCTATGAGCAGCAATTTGAAACTCCATTCTATATATTTTTTTCTATGATTCAGTAAATAGATAAATATAAAATAATAATGGAGGCCAAGTTTCTCATTGTCAGTGATAAAAGCAGAGAGATTGAATAGATCTTGCATGGATTTGAATGGGAGCTATCAAGATGAAGAATATTTCTGATATAGAAAGATAGACAAAGAAGTGAATAGGGATTGGTGTGAAGATACGTTTTGTTGTATCCATATGCATCATTTGTAAGCTATTATTAACTGAGAGTGCCTAGAAGAACAGAACCCCAATAGCAATGAACACACTCAGGCCTGGTTTTCAAATTCGTTTCTCCATTTCTGGTAATCAGGGATCCTTAGAGAAATAACTTATTTTAGGTTAATACAAGGATATTAATGCAAGGATAGTGCAAGTTAAACCCTGAAAATCTTGCTGACGTAGAAAATAAGGAAGTGCTCCAAGGATGCTAAGGACATAATAAAAGGGACAGGAATCACTTAGAATGTTTGCTTACTGGATTCAAACTGTCTCAAATCTGAGACAATATTAGCATGAACATAAAGAGTGATAGTTAAGAATTGTAAACCATTGGATAAAATAATAATCAATGAACCAAAACTTACATATTTACATATAAATATATTCATATTCATGATTGAAAGCCAACTAATATATATAAGAAAAAGGAATGAATGTTGGAATTTACCTTTAGGCAATCATAATAATAATATTAATTGATTCTTGTAAGAATCATCACTGATGCTGACATTAGTGAATTAATGTTTGAGGAGTGACAGGATTTTATATAGTCTGAAAGTATCTCCACACAAGATAACTCATTCATTTCAAAGGGAAAAAAATAGTAAATTTACAATGTTGAAACTTGGCTGGCCACTTCATAACCAAATGATCAAAGTTATAACACTATTTGTGATGGTTAAATAAGATGCAAATAGTTTAAGAGCTTCTGGAGCATTGTAATGGCACATTTCTCTTGAATTTGATTTTGTTTATGACAAGTTATATTTTCTAACTTATATTCACACTTAAAACACACTACCTTTTCCTGCTTCTGAATCCTTATCTATGTATCTCAGATTTCAAATTTCTCAAAAAAATTTTTTTGTCCACTAGTCTTATTGAGTGGTGTGGCAGTTTGAAATTATTTTGAATATCAAAGGAAGAAATATTTTGTTTATTTAAACTTATCTATTTATCTGGGTTTGATGCCCTTTGATTGCATTAAATTCAGTTGCGGGACCTTTGATTAGATTACTTGATAAGATCTATTTAGGGCTTCTGATTGGAATACCTCAGTGAGGCATGAGCCAGCTTGGGTCTCTGCCCTCTGGCTGAATCTGATATAAACAGAGACACACAGAGAGACAAGCACAGACACAGAAAAAAGAAGCCACTATTTTTGATCCTGTCATGTGAAAGAGGATTAGGGGATCCCTTAAGCACAAAGTCCCCAGTAGGCTTGACCCATGAAGCAGTTCAAAAGGAGATGAAACCTGCTTTATGCCTGATAGCTTACAGTTGAACTCGTGAGGAAAGCAGAGCAGCCAAGACAGATAGAGGAGGCCTGGAAAGAGACAAGCGCTATGTCTGATTGCTCACAGTTGATCTCTGGGACCTGGGTTCTGACACATGTTGAGCCCGCAGGGAAAGGCTGAAACCTCGGCAAAGGTTGGTGGTCATCTTCCTTTGCTAAGTGTCTGGACAACAGGATCAACAGTAACTGACTTTGGTGAGAAAGCACTTCTTATGATGGCTCAATTTGGATTTTACATGGACTTGGTACTGTAAGCGTTTACCTTAAATAAATCCCCTTTATAAAAGCCAACCCATTTCTGGTACTTTGCATTGATAGCCCATTGGCAAACTCAAGTGGGTGGTGTGTGGTGGTTCTCATTATATATTTTGGGTGGTCTTGGAAGGACATATTTGACACTGGTGATGTCGCAGCAAGTCTGGTAGGAGGATTTTTATCTGAATAAATTGGTATATATAATATTACAGATCTTTTTAGTATACTAAATATATTAGTTTGGTAGTTTAATGACTCTGAATTAAAAATAATTGTAAATTTTTAAATGTAAAGATATATTATTTCCTATTGCATATATCTATAACCTAATTCTTCTCTTAACTATTATAGGGTTAGGCTTCTTTTATTCTACCTTTTGCATTTTGGTTTGTGGATAAAATAAGAGGTAGAAAATACAATTCAATGATGATTTAGAATTGAAAATATCTTAGTTTTCTTATATAACTGATACAATATCTAACAAATCTAGTATAATTTCAATTTTCTCCCAAGTTCTGATGATTTCATAATTTTGTTATTTCCCTTTACAGTATGTATTGGGGAAATATTTGGTATATGAGAGGATTAAAGTTGGACAAAGGTATTGTTTGATACAATGAAATAATTATTTAGAAGGTATGTATTTATGCATTCCTATCACTATCACTACTGGATAATGTGTAAATGAGAAAAATATTTTTAAAAGATTCCCTCTCAATTATCTGAACGTACTAAAATAAGTAACTCAGCAGGGTGAGTGGAAAGGGCAGGAGACATTTATTTTCTTCAGTTTATTTTTACTTTTTTTATCAGATATGAATTTGATAAGAGAATTCTCATCATTGGTTTCAACCAAATCATGTTTGTGTCTTTCACTTTACTTCTGCTTAAGGAGTTTCCTCTGCCTGCTGTAGCTTATCTCTACTCTTAAATCCCTCTAAAATCCAGCTTAGAATGCAACTTCTCTGACACATCCTTCTGCAAACACCTATAGATAATACTGAAGACACCTCTCCTTTGTCAATTAGCTTTTATTACTTTATATGGTCCGTTTTATTTACGTGTTATAATTCATGAATTAGAAGTTAGAAATAAGTCTCTTGATTTCTCCAAGTAAAAACACTGTCTTATAGAAAGTCCATTAAAAATAAGCTATATTATTTTATATTTTCATGATGAAGAGACTTATGAAGGAATTTTAACCGAGAGAAAACAATGATACTGTTTTGAAGAGATACGTGCTGCAATTAGGCTCTAACTGCTTGTATATAACTTTGTAATTTTAAAGTCACACTTTCTGAAATTAAACTCTCAATCTGTATATTTGCTCTGCAGTTTATTAGCTTGTAAACCGGAATACATATTGTGTGCTTTTATTTTTTATTTCAGTGTCTCATATTATATGCATAAAGATTTGAGAATAATCCTTGCAAATATTTTGTGATCAATAAATTCAATTTATCTTTGATTGTGATAACTTTAATCACCAATTCACTGTTTATTTGACTATTATCTTTTTGGTAGAATCTGATACCTATATCTCTATCAACATGGCTCTTATCACACATTATGTCTTTGAAATTTATTAAATTATATTTCCTTTGATTTAGGCCACCTCACCTCAAAATTGATCATGTTTTGTTTGTACAATAGAGAAATAGCAAAAAGATATGTAGTAGTAATAAAATCACGTTCATTGTAGAATATTTTCCCCATTAGTAATCTTTCCCACCTTCCTTATTTGCTTACATCATTTTGTTTTCTTTTTGTTGTTCCTTGAACTCTATCCTAAAACACTCTGAAAAACATTATTTAACAAATTGATTTTTGATGCATATTCATAAAGCATAAATTCATCCTTAGTGTACTATCAATGATATTCCATATAATCACATAGTTGTGCATTCATCACTTCAATCATTTTTGGAGCATTTTCATTACTCCAGTAATAATAGTAATAATAATGCAAAACAAAAACCAACCAAGCAAAATTCATCATCTCTCAATCCCTCTATACTTTCCCTGATGTAAATAGCTGCCATTCTGCTTATTTCTCTCTAGTTTATTTGTATTTATATTCTGTTAAAACAGTCTTACATATGCAATATCACACATATTCATATTTTATATGTGGTTGCACTATGTTATACAGTCCCATGTTACATTCTTTAGCTTTTCTTCTAGTAATATTCATGTACTTACACTTTCCCTTTCAACCACTATCATACCCAAATAATAGCTCTGCTAGTCACAAACATCATGATATGCTCTCACCATTTCCATTCATTTCCAAAGATTTATAAACACCCTTCTAACCAATTCTGCACAGATTAACCGTAAGATTTCCATTCTCTATCCTTATTCTATTTTCTGGTGACTGATATTCTAATTATTAATTCCATGAGTTGACTTAATGTATTTATCTGAAAAGCATTTTATTTTGTTTTAGGCTTAAGAGACTCAAAGGATTTTAATGGGAAACCATACAAGAGTGACCATGTTTATCCTAGCAGGTTTGACTGATGACCCACAATTGAAAGTTGTTTTATTTAACTCCTTGCTTGTCACCTACTTGCTCAGCATCACTGGAAATCTAGTCATCATCACACTCACTCTGCTGGATGTTCACCTCAAGACCCCCATGTATTTTTTTCCTTCAGAATTTCTCCCTCTTAGAAATCTCTTTTACAACTACATGCATCCCTAAATTGCTGGTTATGCTGGCTGCTGGGGACAAAACCATTTCCTACAACTGTTGTGCCACTCAATTGTTTTTTGCCATCCTCCTTGGAGCATCTGAGTTTTACCTGCTGGCAGCCATGTCCTATGACTGCTATGTTGCCATCTGAAAGCCCCTGCACTAAACAACCATCATGAACAGCAAAATCTGCACACAGCTTGTCCTCAGTTGTTGGCTGTCTGGGTTGTTTATCATCTTTCCACTTGCTGACCTTGTGTCTAAACCTTGACTTCTGTGCCTCCAACATTGTTGATCATTTCTTCAGTGACACTACTCCCCTCCTGAATATCTCCTGCTCAGATATACAGCACATGGAGATGATAGGCTTCATCTCAGCTTCAGTAACACTCGTTACTGAAGCTTATATTACATTGACGATTCTAAAACTCCCTTCAACTAATCAGAGGAAAAAGGCATTTTCCACTTCTTCTTCCTACATGATTGTTATCTGTGTTTCTTATGGGAGCTGCATTTTCATGTACGTTAAACCCTCATTCAAACAAAGAATTTCTTTTTCCAAGGGAGTTGCATTGCTTTATACCTCAGTAGCCTCACTTTTGAACCCTTTCATCTACACTCTAAGGAATCAACAAGTGAAGAAAGACTTTATGGATGTGATGTACAAGATTGTCTCTTTATAAAAAAAATTGAATATATTGTTCTGTTATTCAAAGCCAGTGGAATATTTACATATTATCCATTAAAATCTTTGAATAACCTTTTCAACTTTTATCACATTTATTTAATTTCACCTCAGTTTTTCAAGCTCTACATTTAAAAGTATTTTTATTCTAGTAACATACATACCACCTAATTTTTTCCCTTTTAACCACATTCATATGTATATTTATAGTTCATTGCTGAATTCACAATATTGTGCTTCCATGACTATCTTTAAACTTTAATTTTTGATGTAAATTTTCATTACTAAAATGTTAATTGTCCTTGTATTTTATTAGGGAATTTTTCTTATTTCATTGTTTTTTCTTTTGGATGTCTCAATGCAGTGGAGTTAAATTTTTCAAATGTATAATGTTGTCTATTAAGTATTCCAGTTTATCAAGACTGTAAAATATTATATTATTTCAATTATATTTAATGCAATATATAATTCAGAGATTATATATAATTCAGAGATTATATTCTTGTATAAATAATAAATAATATTTTATCTGCTAGTAACTTCTTTAAAACTAGTATTCCATATACTTTTGTGTCATATGACCATACTAGATGCATATTCCATTCAAATAATTTAAAAGCTTGCTATAGTGTTTAGCCATTATTTTGCTATCTTTGTAAATGTTTATTAAAAATTTATGATTTTTCAAATATATTCTATAGAAACTAGATATATTTTGTTTCTATATGAGAGATTATATGTGATATATTTATATTTATGAGTACTTCCTAATATAGCAAAATCTTGCATTCCCATTTTTAAACCAACTAATAAATGCATGATAATTGCTTTATCAACACAAGGAATATAACCTTCATTAATTTGGTACTCCTTAAGCTAATAGGAAATTTCATGGCAACATTCCAAATGTTAAATATGGAAACAATAGTAACTCAATTCAGTTATTCTTCTCAGAACCTTTAAAGCCTAATATAGACATTCCAAATAGGGAAGCCAAAATTGTTTCAAGCCCTTCATCCGCCTTCATGTTTTATTTAACTATAGGTTATAGTCCATTTGTGTCTCTGAAATAAAAATCCATGTCAAAACCAGAATAATAAACAATGAAATAATAATAAATAATGAAATAATAAACAATGACATAATAAACAATAAAATATAATAGAACAAGTTTTCACACAGACACAATTTTTCATAGACAATTCATGAAATTGTTCATTTGAATTATATGTGTATAAGGCTACAATGTTACAATGTTCTTTTCCTTTTCTTTCTTTTTTTTTCTAAACTGTGTGTCTTGAGTTAAATAAAAATACTTTTTAGAGCAGGGATTCTTAACGTTTTTTGTTTCACAGACCCCTGTGCCAGTCAGATGAAAACCATGGAATATAGCAGTAGATAGTTTTATGACACTCAACATTAAAATGTCTTAAAATTAAATTTTATGATTATTCATAAATAATTCAAGCTCTGTTTTAGAGGTTGAGAATAAAACATAGCCTCATGTTTGTTAGCTGTTAGGGAACATATGCTAGGTCAAAGAAGGTTTCTGTAGAATTTGTACCATTAACTAGATCTTGAAAACATGGGTGAGGAAAATAATTTCAGAAAAAGAAAACCTGATTATTTAAATGGTTAATTATTTTTTCCCAGACCTTTTAGGAAAACAATTTTTTGGGGTTGACAATGTAGAAGATGGGACCCCATCCCATCAACCAACTCTCAAATTGTATAATCACATTATGCAAAATATTTCAAAAATATAACATTTTGAGACAAGTATATAAAAATAAAAGCTAAGATTCTATCGATATTTTGAGTAGGTTGGATTCTTTGATATGGCATTCAGGATGAATTCCCTTTCAATAAACTCCCAAAATTAAACCATTAATTTATCATCAAGGTATTCTGAAATGGTTTATTATACATTTTAAATGTCTATTTTCTACAAGTTATTTACAGGAGAGGGCACTCTGTAATTCTCAATAAGGGTATAGCTCGTTTAAACTAAGACTTGCTCATCCAAAGTTATAATTAAAGTTTCATTATGTGTTCTTTATGAAACGTCTCTGGGTGTAAGAAAAGTGACATCCCCTTTTGCTATCAGAAACACTGGCCCCTGAATCCTGAATCCCCAAGTAGTTTACACTTTTTTTTAAAGCAAATTTTTATTAAAGAAGTTGTGGATTTTCAGAACAATCATGAATAAAATACAGGATTCCCTTACACCACCCCACAACAACACCTTGCATTGGTGTGGAACATTTGCCACAATTAATAATAGCACTTTTAAAAGTGGTTAAGGTAAGTGGAGGTGGCTCAAGCGATTGGGCTCCCACCTGCCATATGGGAGGTTCAGGGTTCCATTCCCGGGGCCTCCTGGTGAAGGCAAGCTGGCCCGCATGGCAAACTGGCCCGAGCAGAGAGCTGGCCCACGTGGAGTGCTGGCCCATGCGGAGTACTGGCCCACACAGAATGCTGGTCCACACAGACAGCTGGTGGAGCAAGATGATGCAACAAAAAGAGACACAGAGGAGAGACAATGAGAGATGCAGCAGATCAGGGAGGTGAGGTGGCACAGGTGATTGAGCGCCTTTCTCCCACTCCGGAAAGTCCCAGGATTGGTTCCCAGTGTTGCCTAAAGAGAAGACAAGCAGACATAGAAGAACACACAGTGAATGGGCACAGAGAGAAAACATCGAGCACAAAAACAATGGCGGCGGGGGGAGGGAATAAATAAATAAGTAAATAAATAAATCTTTTAAAAAAATAAAAGAGTAGTTACATTTGTTACAATTGATGAAAGACTATCAAAATAGTACTTTATCATCCATAGTTTATATTATTCTCCATATACCACCCTATAATTAATACCTTGTACATTTGTTATAATTCATGAAAGAGCATTCTAATACTTGTACTATTAGCTAAAGTCCATCGACTACAATAGGCTTCACTGTGTTGTAGAGTTTTATGTTTTATCTTTTAATTTTTATTCTAATAACATATACGACCTACAGTTTCCCCTTTTAACCACATTCACCAATATAATTCAGTGCTGTTCTGAAAGTTTATGTAAACATACTTCAGGTGTTTTCACTCTTCAATATTTCTCAACTGCTCCTTTGGATTAAAAAAATATTTCCCTTTGTATTTTTTCTATGCATCTTATTTCTAATTCATTTGTACTGTCTTCCACTGTGTATAATTTTTTATTAGAACTGTTTATAAAATTAGAAGTTTTGTTGCAGTTGTAATTCTGTAGAAAATGCTTCACCTTTATGTATATTTTGCTCATCTTTAATTTATAAGAAGATATTTATAAGGATGTAAAAGACCTTTCCTGCTTCCTTAAAATCAAAACAACGGTTGGGTCTGTTTATATTATTACTTTTAATTTTTTCTCGAGCATGTGGTCCTGTATTTTGCTGTGCCTTGAGTTTTTGTATTGAATGATAGATATTTTTAATGTAAAATTAACGTCTGCATAGAATGTCTACCCCTCTTTGTGCTTGGCAAATAGAATGGTGACTGATCATCTCCATCCCAACTGAGTCTGTGCAACATCAAGGCTAGGTTGCAATCCTGATAAAACTCAAAGTATTTTGTTCATTCTACCTCTCTAGTGTTTTCAACCAAGATTTTTATATCATCACCTAAGTCCCTCTGTCTGACATATCCTGAAATCTAATATTTGTTTCCTGAGACTGTGGAGAAAGCCATCTTTAAATTTTGTTATCTTTAAATTATTTGAACACAATAAATATTTTTTTGTTTTCAATTTATCATGAAATTTGTAAAATATCTTCTTTTAGTCTCCTATTTTTTTTACTGCTCCAGTAGCTATACTTGATTCTGTATAATAACTTATATCTGCATGATTTTTATACCTTTGTTTAAAATTTAAAAATTGTTCCAAAATTATTTTTAAATTATAAAAAATGTTTTCCTAATATTATTAAAATAATTATTAAAATTAAATTACCAATCACAATTACATAGGTAAAACAAAACCATGCCTTCTTTTTAAAAAATTCATAAAATCACTATGCAATTTTACATATATTGGTACATAATATAAGTCATTTGAACTGTATCAATACTTTGACACTGCTTTATGACTATAAATGTCAATAACTATTTCTAAAGTTACAGATAATTTTTCCAGGAAATATATTTTAGTCAAATTTTACATTTTAATGCCATTAAATAGGCTTTTTACCATTTTTTACAATTTAAATTGGAGGTATCTAAGAAAAATTTCCATGGGATGCTACACCTGAAAGCTTTACGTTTTTTAATATTTATCACATTTAAAAGATATGTACCAAAGCTAATTATGAATTCATCTATTACCTGTGTTCTATGATTTCATTATATGATTTTTGTTGTTTTCTTGGGGTGACTAGGTGGTACATGTGATTGTTAAAGTTGGATCAAGCAAGGTACTATATGATGAAATTCTGGTTTAGACATATTATAATTATGTATTTGTACATATGTTATCATTTGGGGCTTGTGTAACTGGAAATTTTTTATAATAAATTGCTTTGAATTTGTACAAATAATATGAATTAAAGAATGCTGAAGGGGAAGACTCTCTTTCCTTTGACTATGATTCCTTTTTTTTCCCCCAGAGATTACTGGATAGAAGAGTTCTCTTTATTGGTTCCAATCAAATCATTCATCATCGTTCTCTTTCCTTCTGCCTCTGCTGCTTTGTCTGCCTGGAATATCTTCCTTCTTCTCTCATCTACATCCAGTCACCATCTTAGAATTCAAATTCTCAGATCTCTCCTCCAGTGAATTCTGCTATATAATATTGGAATCACCTCTGATTTGTCAATTAGCTTTGTTCTTTACATGTTTATTTTTGAGTGTGTTCTGCCTTCTTAATAATAATTTATATTTTATATACTGGAAATTACTTTTTTATATCCTTGATGTAAACAAATGGTCTTACTCAGTGACCTTTAATAAAAACATGCTTAATCACTTTGTTTGGATGATGAAAACACCTACAAGGGAATTTTTCACTAGAGGTATCATTACATCTTTTTGTTTCAAAGAAGAAAACCATGTAATTTAGCATCTGACTTCTTGTGAAAAAAAAAATGGTAATTTTAAGATCACAACTTCTGAAAATAGATTCCCTCATTTTGACCCTATGTTCTGCAACCTACCACCTGTATTAGCTTGAAAACATTTTTGCTTTTAATTTTTAAACTCACAGTCTCATAAATGCAAAATTTTGAGAATAATGTTTTTCACATATATAGTGCTCAATAGATAAAAGTTATTATTATTATTATTTTGAAGTTACTTGTTCACTTAACATTTGAATATCCTTATGGTAATAAGTATTTATTCCATCTAAAGTCTATCTCAGCATCAGCCTTACCAATTACTGTGAGTTTGGTATATTCCAAATATGCTCTTTTTTATTCCCTTAGATCTTGCTGATTAAAAATTTAGTCATTATTTTATTCTGTCATTTAATCTATGGTAAGGTGAAAGAGAGTAGTTGCATATTGAAGGGATAGAACAGGAAGGTAGTGATATTATTGGGTTGGGTAGTGCATGGTTGACATATGGGTAGATTGGGAAGAGTGGGATAGAAGGTCCAAGTTAGTGGGGAGAGGGTTGTGAGAGGGACCAGGTGAACACTGGGGATTTGCAGGTATGTGGTTGAAAATGCAAAGTTGAGAATGCTTTTATGGTAATATGACAAGGAAGGGTTACTGGTTTAGGGTGTTGGATGGGGGGTGGGGCATTTGGGACAGGGCACACCTGGAGCAGGCTTCTAGGGAGAGTGTGAGTGATCATTCTGTCATAATGTGTTGTATTAGTAAGTGGAGACCCACATAATGAGTGGGAAGGAGTTGGACTCCCATCCTCAGGAGGACCGATTTGTTCAGAAATAGACAGTCAGGAGTCTCTTGAGAGCAAAGGGCAATTCTTAACATGGGAGGACAAACCAGTGTGTCAAGACCTCAGTCTTCTTGCATGTAACTATGAATCTTGTCATCCAGTGAGTCAAGTCAGGGGTTCACTGTGGGCCCCAGGGGGAAGGGAAGGGAGGAACAGAAGAGATGGAACAGGGGGATTTAGTGGTCAGTGGAATTGTTCTGCATGATCTTACGTGATGGAAACAGGACATGGTAAATATCATCAAGATTTATAAAAGTGTACGGTCTAAAATGTAAACCATAGTGTAAACCATTGACCATGTTTAGTAGCTATGTTTCACTATTTGTGTATCAGTTATAACAAAGCTACCTCCCACATGTAAAAAGGTATTAATATGGGGGAAAGGAAAGGGGGAGGATGTTGGGTATATGGGAGTCTCCTGTGTTCTGTGTGTGACTTTGCTGTAATCTAAAGGTTCTTTGAAAACAAAATGAAAAATAGGGAGACACTGGGGAATCAGTGGGGGAAGATGCCACGGTACAGACAGGACACCAAATATTGCAGTGATGAAGGGCAAAATGTCAAAAAAAAATTTTTTAATGTTTTAAAATATTTTTCATTTTTTTTATATCCCAATCTCTTAATTTAATTTAATTTTTAATTTAAAAACTTTTTTATGTATTTTATCTTTTATATTTAAACTTATCATAATTATTTCATTTTTCTAATAATTGTATTCTACTATTGTAATGGCTTCATCTTTGAAAGGGGCTTTGGATCACAGAGAGTTTACAACTGGGGCGGGGAAGGATCATTGGTGTGGGGTGTCAGTGATGGGGGATGCATGGGAGGAAGTTCTCCTGAGCATACATATAAGGTATATAAAAATGTCCACATGTTCACGGGGCATTGTCACAGTGGGTGGAGATCCACACAATAAATGAGAGAATACTAAATTCCTATCCTGGAGAGCTCTGCCCCATTCTTTAAGGGAGCAGCAACAGTCCTCCAAGTGCAGGGACAGTGACTAGCGAAGGATGATCCACTGATGGGTCCCTAATATTGATGATTAGGCTTATGAGTCTTTGCTCTTGAAATTGAAACTTAGCCTATTGTTATGGGGTGCTTAAGGGTTGCCTCCTGAAAGCCTCTTTGTTGCTCAAATGTGGCCTCTATCTCAGTCAAACTCAGCATATGAATGCATTACTTTCTGCCCATTGTGGGACATGACTCCAGGAGATTAGCCTCCCTGGCACAGAGGGATTGCTACCAAGCACCAACTAGCAATGCAACTGGAAAAAGACCTTGAAAAAAAGGGAGGAAAAGTAAGCAAGTGAGTTTATATGGCTAAGAGACTTCAAAATAAGTCGGGAGGTCATCCTAGAGGTAATGCTTATGCACATCTCAGCAGGATCTCATAGACTGCCAAAGTGGATATTACCCCAAATAGTGGGACTCCTGAGGGCGCTGGAGACATCCAGGTCCCATGGTTAGGGTGGATGGCTGCAGAGTTGGTGCCTTGTCAGTGGGCCTTACTTTGGAGTTTGTGCTCCTTACAGTGACTCAACTATGTCTTCCCTGCACATGGCTAATCTGTCCCTTCTATTTAAACCTATACTTGGTGCTGGAGTTTGTAAGTGTGCATCCAGAGACTCGAGCCTTTGGGCTGTCCATGTACATCTTCTTCCATGGGAAGGTGCTCTGAGTCATCTAGGAGGGTACTGGGAAAAGAAGGAAGCCAGGAATAATCAGTCATAGTTTGCATACCTAGGTGTTTGGAAAAGGAACACATACCCAGCCCTCAGGGTGGACAGACTAGGTGGAGACACTAGTCCCCTGCTCCAAACAAGGGTGTGATGACAGATTCCCTGTGAGGAAGAGGGGTCTGGGAGGGTAGAGACTGATTTCTTCACAGTGAGTTTAGTCTTCAGGTCCCCCTTGAATATCAGAAGAGACCCCAACTTGACAAGGAGAGGGGAAGGGGATTGCCTCAGGGAGGTGGTCATGCCTAGCCACCTAGTTAAAGAGAGGAATTACATCAGTGAGGAGGCAGAGACTGCAATCAGCACCACTCCAGGTGACTGCAGGGCATCTAAACCGCCAGAGGGAAAAGGGGCAGATAGGCTTCTGAAAGGCTAATTAACCCAGGGAGACAGAAAAGCTCAGCAGAAGAATTTTTTCCTAGCATATATGAGGTTCCTTGTTCAATTCCTGGCCCTTCCTTGAGAAGTGATTCACCAGGTTATCAGGCATCCAGCTGAAACTTTATGACAGGGAACATATATACATTTTCTCTGTAGTAGCTTTTCTTAGATCTCTCTCTCTTTTTTTAAAAAAAGG
>JAQZBX010012968.1:25036-40579 GCA_029593785.1 Cabassous unicinctus
TGCTTTCTCTTTTTTACTTTTTTCTTTCTCTTTTTTCCCCTCTTCTCACAATTCCAGCTTTTTAAATCATTCTATATATTATTTTCTCTATTCTGTTTCGTGTTTCATTGTTTCTTTTCCACTTTCTTAATATTATTCCACTGTGTTTCTTACTTATATTAATATTTCAAGTTCCTAGGTCTTGTATAGTTGCTCTCCTACCTTTTACTATTAACATTACTATCATTTTTTTGTCTTCTTATCATTTTCCTTTTCTCTGGTCCTAATTTTTTTCTTTCAAAGGAACACAGACAGATCTCTCTGACAAAAAACAGTTGAGAGGGGTCAAGATCCTGCCTGAGTGAGCTGTTTTGGGAATCCACAGAGTAGGAGGCTTCAGGGCATCAATATGGAGAGAGTGGACAAAGAGGTAAATTCCACAATATGCTGCTGGCTTAATTCTTAGTTGCTATGTTTCCTCTTCCTTGATTTCCCCTTTTCTGTGTATACCAATTTTGTCTACCAGAGCTATCTCTTTTCCTTCCTCAATCTTTCTATTTTCTGTTTTCTATTGTTCTTCATACTTTCCACCTCTCTTTGCTGAATCCTCAATTTTTCTGGTTTTTATTTCTATCTCATCTGTTCTGTTTACTTACTTAACTTTTTTTCCTCATTATTCTAGCCTTTTAATTCATTCTGTACATTTTTCTATATTCACTTTCCCATTTCATTATTGGTACTCCACTTTTTGATTCCTACTACTGTACACTGCTTACATGAGTTAAATATTTATTTTCCAAGATCTTATATGGTTCCTGTTCTAAAAATTACTATTATTATTACTATTATCCTTTCAGTTTTCTTACCCCTTACACTTTCCCTGGCCCTAATTTTTTCCTTCAAGGGAACATAGACAGCAGCAAAGATATAGAATAAGAAGAACAAAATATCAAAGAGAAAACAACACACACACAAAAAAAACAGCAATTAAATAAAACCCTAGAGTAAAGAGAGAAGATAATCAATTGAATAAACCGATCAAGATAAAAAGATGACCAAACAGCAACAAAAAATTACAAACTATACTAAGAAACAGGAAGACATGACCCAATCCAATGAACACACTAAAAACCAGGAAGAGATGCAGAACATTGAATAACTAATCAAAATGGCCCAAAAAATATCATGGACCAACTTAATGAAATGAAGGAAGAGATTAAGGATATTAAGAAGACACTGGGAAAACATATTGAAGAAATTGTAAACATACATAAAAAAATAACGGAAATGATGGTGATGAATGACACAATCCAAGAAATCAAAAAGACACTGGAAGCCTGTAAGAGCAGATTAGAACAGGCAAAGGACAGAATTAGTGATGTGGAAGACAGTACATCTGAAATCAAACAGATAGTAGAATAAATAGATAAAAAGATAGAAAAAATCCAGTGGGGTCTTACAGATTTGAATGACAACAAAAAATGCATAACCATACAAATTATAGGCCTCCCATATGGAGAAGAGAAGGGAAGGGCAGCAGGAGTGTTGGAAGAAATAATGGATGAAAATTTCCCAAGTCTATTAGGGTCATGGATGTAAATATCCATGAAACACAGTACACCACAAACAATATAAATCAAAACCAAATAAAACAGGCCTACCACAAGACATATACTGGTCAAATTGTTCAATGCTCAAATAAAGAGAGAAAAATGAAAGCAGCTAGAGAAAATAATTCCATTACATACAAGGGAAGATTGATAAGATTAAGTGCTGATTTCTCATCTGAACACATGGAGGTAAGAAGACAGTGGTATAACATAGTCAAGGTACTCAAAGAAAAAAACTTCTAGCCAAGAATTTTCTATCCAGTAAAGCTGGCATTAAAAAATGAGGGAGAGTTCAAAATACTCACAAATAGAAATTAAGAGTTTACCAATAAGAAACCAGCCCTGCAAGAAATAATAAAGGGAGTTCTTCAGGTTGAAAGTGAAAAACAAAAAGAGAGAGAGCTGGTGGAGAGTATAAGAACAACTAAAAAGATAAAAAGATAAATAAAACAACATATGGCATACATAAACCTAAAGAAAATATGGCTAATGGAAATAATTCCTTGACAATAATAACATTGAATGTTAATGGATTAAACTCTCCAATCAAGAGGCACAGATCGGCAGAATGGATAAGGAAATATGACCCATCTATACGCTGTCTGCAAGAAACTCACCTTAGAACCAGGGATGCAAAGAGGCTGAAAGTGAATGGTAGGGAAATAATTTTACATGCAAACAATCACAAAAAAATGGTGGCATTTAAATAGACTTTAAATGCTACCCTATTGTAAAAGACAAAGATGGACCCTAAATGGGTAATCTATCAAGAAGAAAAAAAATAATAAACATTTATGCACTAAACCAGGCCACATCAAAATCCATGAGATAAACATTGAAAAAACTAAGGGTAGAAATAGATGCCTCTAAAATTATAGTGAGGGACTTTAATACACCATTAACACCATTACACAGAACATCTCAACAGAGAATCAATAAAGAAACAAAGACATTGAATAATACATTAGAAGATCTGGACCTAATAGACATATAGAAAACATTACACCCAAATACAGTTAGATATATATTCTTCTTGAGTGCACATGGATCAGTCTCCAGGACAGACTACATGCTAAGCCATAGAACAACTCTCAATGAATTCAGAAAGATTGAAATTATAAAAATTTCTCTGACAACAATGGAATGAAGCTGAAAATCAATAAGGGGCAGAGATGCAGATTAGCACAAAGATGTAGAAGTTAAACAACACATTCTTAAATAATTAGTGGGACAAGGAGGAAATTGAAAAGGAAATCAGTAAATACCTTGAAACAAATGAAAATGACAACAAAACTTTACAAGAGCTACGAGATGCAACAAAAGCTGTCCTGAGAGGGAAATTAATAGCTATAAATGCCTATTTTATAAAAAGAAGAAATAGCTAAAATCAAAGACCTAACTATACACTTGGAGGAAGTACGAAAAGAATAACAAAATAACACTGAAGGAAATAGAAGGAAGGAAATAATCAAGATTAGATCCAAACTAAATGAAATTGAAAATAAGAAAACACAGGAAAAAATAAACAAAACCAAAAGCTCTTTCATTTAGAAGATTAATAAAATTGACAAACCCTTAGCAAGTCTAACAAAGAAATAAAGATGTAAATACGTAAAATAAAAAATGAGGGAGGGGATGTAACCACTGACCCCAAGGAACTAAAGAGTAATTTAAGAAAATATTTTGAAAAATTGTATGCCAACAAGATGGATAATTTAGATGAAATGGACAAATTCCTACAATCTCACAAGCAGCCTACATTGAAAAAAGAAGAAATTGAAGAACTCAACAGACCAATCACAAGTGAAGAGATTGAATCAATCATCAAAAACCTCCCAACTACGATTAGACTAGGACCAGATGGCTACATAGGTGAATTCTACCAAACATTCCAGAAATACCACTCTTGCATGAACTCTTCTAAAAAATAGAAGTGGAGGGAGCATTGCCTAATTCATTCTATGATGCCAACATCACCCTAAATCCAAAGCCAAATAAAGAGATCACAAAACAGGAAAACTATAGACCAATCTCTCTAATGAACCTAGATGCTAAAATCCTCAAGAAAACACTCTAATCAGATTCAAAAAAACATCAAACGAATTATACGCCATGACCAAGTGTGTTTCATCCCTGGTATGCAAGGATGGTACAATGTAAGAAAATCAATGTAGTACACCACATAAACAAATCAAAAGAAAAAAATCACATGATCATGTTTATTGATACAGGAAAAGCATTCGAGAAAATACAGCACCCTTTCCTGAAAGAAGCACTCTAAAAGATTGGAATAGAAGGAAACTTCCTTAACATGATAAAGGGTATATATGATGTTAGCTGTGGCACTAACATCATATTCAATGGTGAAATCCTAAAAACTTTCCCTCTAAGATCTGGAACAAAACAAAGAAGCCCATTATCACTGCTCTTATTTAACATTGTGTTAGAAGTACTTGCTCGAGCACTTAGGCAAGAAAATGATATAGAAGGCATCCAAATTATATACGAAGAAGAAAAATATTCATTGTTTGAGATGACATGATCTTACACATAGAAAGCCCTGAGAAAGCAACAACAAAGTTTCTAGAGCTTATAGATGAGTTGAGTAAAGTGGTGAGTTATAAGATCAATGTGCAAAAATCAGTAGCATTTCTGTACAGCAATAATAAGCAATCTGAGGAGGAAATCAAGAAAAAAATCCCATTTACAATAGCAACTACAAGAATCAAATATCTTGGAATAAATTTAACTAAAGTTGTAAATGACTTGTACTCAGAAAACTCACAACACTGTTAAAGGAAATCAAAGAAGACCTAAACTAATGGAAGAATATTCCCTGTTCATGGATAGGAAAGCTAAACATCATTAAGATAGCTATCTTACCCAAACTGATTTAAAGACTTAATAAAAGTTACCACCGCATTTTTTTATTGAATTGGAAGCGTTAACTGTGAAAGTTGTTTGGAAGGGCAAGGGGCCCCAAATAGCCAAAGACATATTGAAAAAAAAAGAATGAAATTGGAGGTATCACACTGCCTGACTTTAAAACATACTACAAAGCTACAGTGGTCAAAACTGCATGGTATTGGAGCAAGGATAGAAATACTGACCAATGGAACTGGATCAACTGATATTTGACAAGGCCACCAAACCCACTCAACTGAGAGAGAATGGCCTCTTCAACAAATGGTGCCTGAAGAACTGGATATCCATATCCAAAAGATTAAGAGAGGAACACCATCTCACACCTTATACAAAAAATAAAACAAGATGGATCCAAGATCTAAATATAAGAGGTAGTACCATAAATCACCTGGAAGATAAGTTAGGGAAGTAGCTACAAGGCCTTGTAGTAGGAAATGGTTTCATGAACTTTATAGCCAAAGCATGAGCAATGAAAGAAAAACTAGAAAAATAGGACCTTCTCAAAGTTAAAAACTTTTGCACCCCAAAGGAGTTTGTCAAAAAAGTGAAAAGGCAGCCTACTCAATGGGAGAAAATATTTGGTAACCATATATCTGATCAGGGCCTAATATCCAGCATATATAAAGAAATCCTACACCTTGAAAATAAGACAAACAACACATCTTAAAAATGGGCAAGTATCAAGTATATCAATCATCATGTTATATGCTAATAAACCGAATTTTTCTATCAAAAAAAATGGGCAAGTGATTTGAATAGACATTTCTCCAAAGAAGAAATAGAAATGGCTAAAAAGTACATGAAGAGATGCTCAACTGGGTGCACCTGGGGTAGGCTTCTAGGGAGTGTGTGAGTATTCATCTTGCCATAGTGTGTTGTATCAGTGGGTGGAGATCCACATAAATGAGTGGATAGGTGTTGGAATTCCATGCTGGGGAGTCCTGTAATGTTCTCAGACAGAGGGGCAGGAGTCTCCAGAGAGCATGGGCAGTACTTAATAGAGGAGGACAGGTCAGTATGTCAAGCCCTCAAAGTTATTGCAAGTAACTATGAATCTTGTTCTTCAAGGATTGAAGTTTGATGGTTGCCATGGGTCCTGAGGGGAGGGGTTGCAAGGGATAGAATAGATGGAACATGGGGCATTTTTGGGGTGATGGAATTTTTCTACAAGATCTGGCAATGATGGAAATAGGCCATGTTAGATTTCATCAAAATTTATAAAAGTGTAAGGTCGAAAATGTAAACTATAATGTAAATCATTGACCATGGTTAGTTCCAATGTTTCAATATTTGTACATGAATTCTAACAGTTGTACCATCCACATGTAAAATGTTACTAATACAGGAAAGGGGAAAAGGGGGAAGATTTTGGGTATATGGGAATCCCCTATATTCTGTACCTGACTTTTCTGTAACCTGAAGCTTCTTTGAAGACAAAATGAAAAAAATAAGACACTGGGGGAATAAACAGAAAAAAAAAAATCACTGTACAAACAAGACAACAGATCTTACAGGGATGAAAGCGATAATGTCAAAATATTTTTTATTTTATTTTATAATTTTAAATTATTTTTTATTATTCAAATTTTTAAAAAAATTCTGTATTTTATTTGTTGTTTTTAAAACTATCATTATTATTTCATTTCTTATTAATTATATTTGGTTATTTTGCCGGCTTCATTTTTTAAGGAGTTTTGCATCACAGAAGGATTGCCACTGTGGCAGAGGATCACTGGTGTGGGGTGTCAGTGATGGGAGGAGGTTCCCCTGGTGCATAAGTATAAGACACATGAATGTTTTCAAGTGTTCATGGGGCATTGTCACAGTGGGTAAAGATTCACACACTAACTTAAATAATATTGAATTCCCATCCTGGGGATCTCTGCCACATTCTCTAAAAGGACAACAAGAATCCCCCAAACACAGAGGCAATGATTAGGGAAGGAGGATGGACCATTGACGGACCCTTAATATTGATGACTGTACTTATGAACATTTATTATTATTATTTTTTTAACCATGGGAGAGCGCGAAAACAGTCCCGCACTACCACAAATTATGCAATCGAGTTTCCCGCATTTGGGGAAATCGCAGGGGTCAGCACATCCAGAGTGTAATGGATAAGCCTCACCCTGGGAAAACCACCTTCATGATCATGGTATCTCCCCTGCCAGGTAAGTATGAACACTTACTTTTGAAGTTGAAACTAAGCCTAGTATAACAGGACGCGTAAGCATTACCTCCTGAAAGTCTCCTTTTTGCTGAAATGCTGCCTCTTTCTAAGCCAAACTCAGCATATAAATGTATTACCTTCCCCCCAACATGGGGCATGACTCCAGGGAATAAGCCTCACTGGCACTGACAGATTACTACCAAACGCCAACTAACAATGCATCTGGAAAAGACCTTGACCAAAAGGGGGAAAGAGTAAAGACAAATGACTTTATATGGCTAAGAGACTTCAAAGTGAGTCAGGAGGTCATCCAAGAGGTTATGCTTATGCACATCTCAGCAGGGTCTCACTGACTGCCAAAGTAAATACTGCTTCAAATAGCTCTGGACACCTCCACATATTACAGGCAGGGTAGACAGCTCAGGAGTTTGGGACCTCCCAGTGGGCCCTACTTTGGAAATCATACTCCCCAGTGTGTTAGATTTGGACTCAGTTGTGTTTTCCCTAAACATGGCTCAGCTGCCCCAGTTGTGTATTCAAGAGACTTAAATCTTTGGGCTGTCCATGTGTTAGTTGGGCCCTGAACCTCAACAGACTTGCAACACCTACTCTCCAGTTCATTGGACTCACAGAGGATAACTAACAAGGAAAAGATGACTGACAATGACCTTCTCAAGGAACAGAGAGATAATATACAATGGGGCAGTAAAAATAGCTCTGTTGATGCTTTATAGATTAAATTGCCACATATGAAATAATGACAATGTGCAGAAGTAGGTATTAAATACACACACATACTCTTTGTTAAACATTTTCCCTTATTACTTATTTACTAACATAACTTTAATATTCTTATTTTTCCTAAAACTCACTCCCCAATAAACTAACTCTATCTAAAAATGCCATTTTATTTCTCTTCGGCCTTCCTTATCCCTTTAACTTTCTCCTCACTTTACTTCTACCTTCTTATAACATTTCCTAAACTTGTTTTTATATATTTTTCTGTTTCTACATTCCTTTATCTTCTTTCATTTTACTTGAATCTGTCCAGTTTCTAAACTTTAAACAGCAGAAAAATATATCTTGCTCTCCCTATCAGCCTTACTGCCTGTTTATAATGAAAGAGTTTTGGAGTAGAAAAAGGTATTTGTTGGTGTGGCAACAGAGAAAAGGGAAAAGAAACCAAACAAGAAAACCATATGGAATTGTTGTCTGCCCTCCATTTACATATTTGGAATCTAATCTCCTCTATCAGGCAATAATCAGGATGTTGAGTTTTGATTTGAAAAGGGGCTGGGTAGATCCTTTGCTGGGTTCATTCATTAGGTACAGCAGAGCAGATAAACACACCAAAGTAGGCTAGGAAGGAAAAGTGGCATGACAGAAACAAGTCATGTATAAACAGTTCATAATTAAAAAAATATAAAATATATAAAAATATATATACACATATGTATTTACACGTATACAAAATGACCATTCATTTTATGAAAATATATTCAACCCCACACACAATTAGGGAACTGCAAAGCAAACACATACAGTCATACCTTGGTACTTGACTGCTTTGAAACTTGTTGAATTTGGTACTCGACACATTAAGACACAAAAATTTTGCCCCAGTACTCATCATTTGTTTGGTACTCAATGCTCAAGCTAGAACTTGTCAGTGTCATTTGCTTCATGACTCACTACCCAGGCCAGGTGAAACAAAGGGTCACATCTTAGTCACATGGTAGCTCTTGCCCTGTGCTCATCCCATTGCCATCTTATCTTAGCTTCTGTGGTCATTTTGTGTATTTTTGCATTTTTTTTTATCTCATCTTGGGTCTTAAGAAAATGAGCAGTGAGAGCACTGTGCCAAAAAGTAAATTACTTTACACCACTATTGAGCAAAAAATAGAAATAATAGGTAAATATGAGAGCAGTATTCACATTACTGATCTTGCTAGGGAATATGGTATGCCTAGAACAACGGTCTCCACCATCATTAAGAATAAATAAGTGATAGAAAAAGGTTGATATTGCAAAAGGAGTTAAAGCAGTAACAAAGCAACATTCCCAAACTCTTGAAGAAGTTGAAATGTTATTAATTTGGATAAACAAGAAGCAGTTAGCAGGCAACAGTGTATTAGAAGCGATGATATGTGAAAAAGCAAAATTGTTACATGCCAAACTTTTTAAAAACAAACTGGAACCACATGATGAGAGTGTTGAAGTTTTTAAGGCCAGTTATGGCTGGTTTGATAATTTTAAAAAGAGGCCTGGCATCCATACTGTCATGAGGCATGGTGAGGCTGCGAGTGCTAATAAAAAGGCTGCTGATGAATTTGTCAGTGAATTTCAAGACTATGTACAGCCTGAGGGTTTTATTCCCCAACAAGTTTTTAACTGTGATGAGACTGGAGTTTTTTGGAAAAAAAAAATTGCTGAGTAGGACCTACATCACAAAAGAGGAGAAGGCATTACCAGGCCACAAACCAATGAAGGACAAGCTCTCTATATTGCTGTGTGGAAATGCTAGAAGGGACTTAAAACTCAAATCTCTACTAGTCTATCTTAGTGAAAATCCACAAGTTTTCAAGAAGCATAATGTCATAAAAACCAAACTCCATGTGATGTGGAGGCAAACAGAAAAGCTTGGGTCATGAGGCAATTTTTCACTGAGTGGATAAATGAAGTGTTTGGTCCATCAATGAAAAAATATTTGCTAGAGAAAGATTTGCCTCTGAAAGTTCTCCTACTTTTAGACAATGTGTCTGCCTACCCTCCAGGCTTGGAGGATGACTTACTGGAGGAGTTCAGCTTCATCACTATAAGGTTCCTGCTCCCCAACACAACTCCTCTCATCCAGTCCATGGACCAGGAGGTGTTTTTAAACTTCAAAAAGTTGTACACAAAGGCACTTTTCCAGAGGTGCTTGGAGATCACCTCTGACACCCAGTTGACCTTCACAGAATTCTGGAAGTAGCATTTCAATATCTTGAATCTTATTGATAAGGCCTGGATTGAAGTCTCTTATACGACCATGAATTCAGCAAGGAAGAATTTGTGGCTAGAAGCTGTGACTCAGAGAGAATTTGAGGCTGGCCCTAAGCCTGCAGGTACAGAAGGTACAGTTGTGCAGGATATTGTATCTTTGGGCCAATCCATGGGTCTGGAGATCAATGCTATTGATCTTGAGTTAGTGGAGGAACATCGTGAAGAGCTCAGCACTGAGGAGCTGCAGGAACTACAGAAGAAGCAGCAAGAGGTGGCTGAAGAGATTTCTTCAGCTGATGAGGACATAAGGGAAGATGTCCCCAGTTCCTTGATAAGAGAAATGTGTGCAAAATGGGCAGAAGTTCAAAACTTTCTGGAGAAGTACCATCTGGACAAAGCTCTGACAAGCAGAAATGTGAATTTATTGAATGAACAAACAATTTCACACTTTCAAGGAATTCTGAAAAGAAGACAGAAGCAATTCTCATTGCATAAGTTTCTAGTGAAGGTGACAAAGGGTGTGTCAGAGCCTGTGGTATAAGTTGAGAAAAGGCAGAAAAGAGAAAGAACACCTGAAGTGTAAATGCCCAATATTCTATTGAAAGGGGACTCTCCTTCCAAGCAACACTCCATGTAACATCTTCTCACCACTCTCTTCCCACCATCCCATTAAGCCATGGACTCCACTAAGTACAGATAAAGTGAAGATTTTATCTTATTTAATCTAAGTATTAATTTTTAAGTTTATTTTTTCTGTAAAGTAATGATATACAACCCTACCTTTTTACATATTGCCTTAAATATGTGCATTGTGTTTGGTTTGGGAATGCTTTAAATTTACTTACATTATTCCTTTTGGGAAAAGTTTGTTTGATCCTCGTTTTTTATACTCATTGCACCTCCCAGAACCAATTAGCAATGAGTACTGTAGTACCACTAAATTCACTTATTATTTCTCATATATCTATATGTAGAATTGAAAATGTATGACAACGCACCTGTTAGGCTATAGGTAAAAATAAACTGTCTTACTTTGCTGATAGGAATGCAAATTGGTTGAACTCATGTAGAGGACAATTTAGCAATGGCTTGCAAAACTACATACAATTTGCTCTTGATTACAATACTAAAAATTTACCATGAAGGTCTGCCACAAACAGTATGAAAATTCATATATGTGATGATATCACACATTGATACATTCTTTATAATTGCCAAAATTGAAAACCACCTATTAACCCATATATAGGGGAGTAGTATAATAAACTCTGGTGCATCCTCACAAAGAAGGACTATATAGCTGAAAAAACTTTGAATATATCTAAAATTATATGGAGTGTTTAATAGAATATACTGTTAAATGAATAAGCCAAATGAAACAGTGCATTTATATTATCCTACTTCCTTTCATAAATGTTTATTTTTTGTTCTGCAAATACAGGCTCTTATGTGTAGTTTTTGTTTAAATTAAAGTTGATAACTTGAGATGAATTGTAGATCCACATGCAATTGTCAAAAGTAATATGGGGAGACCTTGTGTACCTTAACTAAATTTTTCAATGGTAAAATATTATGAAACTGCAGTGTAACACCATAACCAGAATAGAGCCAAGGCACAGAGCTTGTACATCAGCAAAAGGATCTGACATGTTGCTCTTTTATAACCACACCATCTCACTCCTGTGCCAGTCTTCATTACTAAAATTTTGTCATTTCAAGAATATTATATAAATGCTGTTTTACAGTATGTATCATTTTGGTACTGGCATAATTTTTTGGAGATTCACCCAGTTTTAGTCTATCAGAAATTTACTTCTCTATTGATGATTAATATTCCATGATATGGATGCACTACAATTAATTTAACCATTCACACATTGAAGACACTCAGTGCTTCCAGTTTCTGATTATTATGTATACAATACTATCAACATTCAAGTACAAGTTTTTGCATGAACATAAGTTTGTATTTCACTGGGGGAAAGTCTAGCTTTTATCCTATATATTTTTTCTATGATTCAATAAATAGGTAAATATAAAATAATAGTGGAAGCCAGGTCCCTCACTGTCAGTGATAAAATTTACGAAGACAAAAGCAGAGAAATTGAATAGATCTTGCGTGGATTTAAATGGGAGGTGTCAGTATGAAGAATGTTTCTGTTACAGAAAGATGGACAAAGAAGTGGATAGGGATGGGTGTGAAGATACATTTCCTGTATCCACATATATCATTTAAAAAATATTTTTAACTGAGATTGCACAGAAGAACAGACACCCCAGTAGTAATGAACACTCTCAGTCTTGATTTTCAAATTCCATTCTTCATTTTTAGGAACCAGGACTCCTTAGAGGAATGGCTTATTGTTGATGTTTTGGAACTAGGTCTGTGAAAATGGTGACGCAGATGAGAAAAGATGAGAAAGAAATAACCAGGGTCAGGGGACCCTCCTTCCAAAGGGAGGAGAGTGTCACTGCATGAAGCATCATGGCTTTTATTTAGCTTTAGAACAAAGAAAATATGTGCGTGCATGTGCAAAAGCAATAGATACGTGATGGGCTACACGTTACTAAAGTCAGCAAGTCTTTAGGGTTAATCGTTCAGTTCTCCTTACATTCCTGCACATAACAGACCTTGTTAATCATTATCTGACATATACCAGATACACTCCTTGAAGAGCAGAATGCTTCTCCACCAGGCTCCTAACAGATCTTATCTTAGTGTCTTGACACTAGGGATGCCTGTCTCATACATACAAAGGCAGCCTGCTTTCTGACAGTAGTCATGGCCTTTAATTGAACTCCTTCATTTCCCCCTTTCATATTAATTAATTTTTTAAGTGACGATCATAGGAACCATTATATAAGATGATACAACGTGACCTCCTGTCACACTTGTCTTCTTCCATAGCCTCTTGTGACTGTGCCTGTCTTAGGTTGTCCTCCTATGAGAATCTTACCCATCACTGACTACAAGTCAAGCTTTTGAGCTCTTACATGGAAGGCAATTTCATTTATATTTTATACTTCTTCAGGTTCCTTATGTGTATATTTTTATGCAGATAATTAGTATTAAAATCAAAGGGTTATTAGTATACTATTTTCTACCACAAATAATGTAAAATTAGTTTTTCATGGCCAAGTTTCCTAACATAAATGAGTTTATCTGATCTAATTTTTCATTTTTCCTATGAATATATGTCATTACTCTACTCTTGAAAATATAATTAAAATGCATATAACAATAACTCCTAATCCAATCCAAAATGATATCTGAACTGTTTTTTGTTTCCACCAGTGAAATGGATTGACAGTATTTAAATTTTCAGACAATTCATTCCAAAATTCTGTACCAGGGATTTCTTTCGATTCATTTTGAGACATGCTCAATGCTTTCTTTTGCAATTCTAAAATATATAAAGAAATATTATGCTTATATCCAATCAAATGGTTTTTTACTTCTTCCCAATCATGCTCACTATTATTATAAGGCAAAGGAGTAATACAAAAAAAACTTTCATTCCAATCACATTTAAGACCTCTTAACAAGTTTAAATTATAGATTTGATTACCCAAATGTATAATAGTTGTTTCAAGATCATTCATATGATTATTCAGTTCCATATCAATGTGAGACTGGCTATTCCATATCTCACTTGCATTTTTATGCCAGTCCTTAACATATGTTGAATCTGGACTCCTTGATGCAGGGCTGTGCCAGCGATGGCTGCGGTGATTATGATGCCAATCATTCCCAAAATTCCCGCTATTGAAAGTCCAATCAGTCTTTTAGTTCATTTTAAATAATGGTCAAGGAAATGCCACAGAAACTGGGATTCTGGAGACTGCTGCCAATGTCTGGTCATCTGAACCGGTAACCATAGTCCTTTTCTTCTTCTTACTATAAAAAGAGTTTGATTTTCCTACAAATATGAATTCTTAAGACATGTAAATAAAGAGCAATTGGAGCAGCTAACATTCCTTTCACCAGAAATTACTTTTCCAATGCTAAAAACTATAGGATCTCATACACATACTGTAAGAAATTGCATTGATTTCCTTTTTAAACTGGTAATATTAGTTTTCTTGCCTTACCATTCAAAAATTGGGCCAGTTCCCAAAGATAACTTCCACAAATAATTTTGAGTTTTGTTAAGTTTAGTGTCCCATGTTTGTGGGATAAGTCTTCCTTGATTTTTCCAATTTATTGAGCTGTTAATAAATGCCCTACTACCAAAATTCCAGAAATAAGGATCACTGTCATTAGTGATTATGGTTGAATTGTTAATGAACCAAGATATGGTTGTGTTTTTAATAGGCTTCCGTATTCCTATAAAGGCCCGATCCTTTACAATTCCATAGGAATCATTAAACAACACAACCTCTGTAAAACCATGATATATATGCCATTTGTCATTAAGTAATCTAATTTGGGAGGGACATGTAAAGATTTACCATATTTTCTGATTTACATGGTAAAGAAGGGAAAATCAGAATATAAATTCAAGTTTGATTTTTCTCTGTTAAAACTACACTGTGATTTTGAGGTTGCATGCATGCAGAACCATGTCCAATACAAAGAAGGTAGTCTATAAAAGGTAAAGTTAAATTTTCTATAAATTTCCCTTCTTTTTTTGGCTTTAAGGGTAGCCAGAAGACTATAGGTCCCAGAAAATGGTGAGATTGATTAAGATAAATTGCGTAAGACTCATCGGCCCAAGTTAAGAGCTCTAAAAAAAGTGGGTTGGTAATGTATGTCCAATAAGTATAATTATGATATGATATCTTATCTTGGCCTAATACTTTACCTATAATTAATCCAATGTGAAACCACCATGTCCATAGTTTAAGTTTCAGCAGCATCCTCAACTCTAGGCTTGATTCTTCTGGAGGGGATCTACTGCTGTTCTCCTATTTCTGTAATGATAAGAGAAAAACCTTGGCCCCAAATTTTTACCTCTCTTTCCCATTTATTGGTTGTTTCATTTTTCCAATATATTGGTTGTCCACATTTTTCATTTTCATTCTTTTTATTAACTTCCCATTGTCTTTCTGCTGATGTGGTATTAGAAATTTGTTGTCTATTAAGAAAATTTAAGGTAAGCAATGCTTTAGATAGCTTGTCTTTAGCAGATTCTCCTCCATCTCCCCTTTTGTTTTTGCAAAATTAATTTTAGTAAATGATTGCTTTTTTCTAAAATAGCTTGATCCTTGGGGTTATTTGCTTGGGTAAGAGAATGTTGGAGTTGTTTATAGAGTTGTGTTAAAAGTGTTTTTGAGGGGGCTGCAATGAATGTGAATACATGTTTGTGGGAAGGCAGAATGAGTAAGGCATAAAACCTTAAACACATAATATTGATTCATGGTTGGTGTGTTGAACATTTCTTGTGACAGGACCTTTTGATATTTAGTTAATGTATTTTTGCTAATAATTGAAAGAATGTAAAATAAGTGAGGGATTGTTTATAAGCAAGGGTTTAACTGTTATATTTTAATCTTTTATAATATGTATACATACATTCACATGCTTACCAAACCAGGGCACACACTGATATACTTGGCTTATTGTTGGCTAGAGTCCTGGATAGATACAAGATAAATGTTAATATGTGTATTTAGTTTAATAAGCTTATACTGACAATTAGAGTGAAAAACATGAATAACATAATTAATTAAAAGATTAAGTTAATATTGAACAAAGTTACAGAAAGACAGATAAATAGAGCAGTTTTATATATATACTTACCAATATTTAGCTTTTAGCTGGGAAGTGTTGAATTAGCAAGTGATACTAGAGTTTTGGTTGACTGTGTTTAGGATTAATGAATTTGATACTATAGATGCCAACTTGTGAGTATTTTGCTAATTCCTGAGGAA
>JAQZBX010012969.1:0-23359 GCA_029593785.1 Cabassous unicinctus
TTTGTCTTCTCCTTCTCCTTCTCCCTGAGTTCGCGCCACCAAATTCCCGCGCGCGGGAACTTGTTCCCGCGCGCGGGAGCCATCGTCATGCCGAGTCATTTAAATTATCCAATCATGTATCAACACCTAAGCCTTAGTGCACTCCCCTTTCCCTGCCCCCTTCCCTGCTTATAAAAGAGCTGATTGTAACCCGCTCAGATGAAGAAGCCGCCGAGAAGCCATGTTAGCAGAATAAAGAGCACAGTTTTTGTTTTGTCCGTGTCTTTGTCTCAATCCTTTGCTGGATAGCTTGTCGCCGCCGTTGATTTTGTCCCGCGGGCCGGGACACAATAATATTTTCATTTTATGTACCTAATACCTTTTATCTTCCAAATTTACAATGTTATCTGCTTCTATCAGCTGTTTTGTTGCTTCTTTTAGAACTCTCATGCATTGTATTTTATTTTTCTCACCTCACTATGTGGCCTAATAAAAGTTGTTAGGGTGATCTTATTTGTTTAATGATCTATCAGATGATTCTTCCATAGTGTATATTTTAAAGTCTATGGTATTTGACTTTGGAGAATTTCTTTTTGCTTGCTACATTTTCTCATAGTGAAGATTTGACAGTTCTAGTCTTTGTTAAATTTTCCATCATGAATGAATATATAATTGTAATGAGTTCTCACTCCATGGAAATGATACCATAATATTTCTCCTTTAAGCTCTAACATGGATAGTCATATTTCATATTTTAGTTTTCAGTAAAATATATTTATGTGATAATAAATTGATGCCATGATACATTGCATGTTTTATATCACTCTAACATTTTGTGGAAATTTGAAAAGTATATTTTCTGAAATGCCTAATTTCTTTAACATATCTCATTCTATTCTATTAAATTCCATTTTTCCAACAATCTTTCCCTCACATCTCTCTGCCTTCCATTTCTAATTTGTAATGGAGTTAAAGAAATAAAAGACACTCAAATAGGAAAAGAAGCAAAACTTTCACCCTTTCCTTATGATATGACCCTCTATCAAGAAAATCTTGTAAAATCCACAACAAGGCTACTATAATTAATGTAAGTGTTTGGCAAAATGCTGGGATAAAAGATTAATATGCAAAAATAAAAACACTAGTGCTTCTATATCCTACTGATGTGCTATCTAAGGAGGAAATAAGAAAAAAATCTTCCATTTATAATAGTGACTAAAACAATCAAATATTTAAGGATTAACATAACCCTATATATAAAGTATGTGTGCTCAGAAAACTACAAAAATTGATAAAAGAAATTGAAGAAGACTTAAATAAATGGAAGGATATTCCATGATCATGGATTAGAAGACTAAATATTATTAAGATGCCAATTCTACCCAAAGAGATTTATGGATTCAATGCAATTCCAATAAATATCCCAAAGTGTTTTTTGCAGAAATAGAAAAGCCAATTATCAAAATTATTTTGATGGGTATGTGGCACTAAAACACCAAAAATGTTTTTGAAAAGAAAAAGTTGGAGGACTCTCACTTCCTGACTTCAAAGCATATTACTTAGCTCCAGTTAAGAAAAAAAACAACAGAATGGTACTGGCATAAATACAGACACATTGACCATTGAGACCAAATCAAGTATTCAGAAATAAACCATTACATCTCCAATCACGGGATTTTTGACACAGCTCTCAAGCCCTCCCAACTGGGCCAGAGCTGTTTATTCAACAAATGGTGCTGTTAGAACTGGATATCCATATCCAAAAGAAAGAAAGAAGACCCCTATCACACACCTTATACAAAAATTAAATGAAAACATATCAAGGACCTAAATATAAAATTGACAAACAGGAAGCTCCTAGAAGAAAATGTAGAAAAACAGCTTCAAAATCTTATCATAGGCAGTAATTTCTAAAACCTTACTACCAAAGCACTAGCAACAAAAGAAAAAAATAGATAAAAGGGACCTCTTCAAAATTAAATACTCTTGTACCTCAAAAGACTTTGTCAAAAGGGTAAGAAGGCAGCTGACAAAATGGGAGAAAATATTTGGCAATCACATGTCCAATATGGGTTTAATATCCATGATATATAAAGAGATCATACAACTCAACAATAAATACAAACTACCTGATTAAAAATTAGACAAAAGACAATCATCCCATGAAGAAATACAAATGGTGAAAAAACACATGAAAAAATATTTAACATAACTATCAATTAGGGAAATGCAAATCAAAACTACAATGAGATACCTTTTCATATCTATTAGATTGGACATTACTAAAAAGTCAGAAAACTGTAAGTGTTGGAGAGGATATGGAGAAATAGGAATGCTTATTCACTGTTGGTGAGAATGTAGAATGGTACAGCCACTGTGGAGGACTCTTTGGCAGTTCCTAAGGAAGATGAATATAGACTTGCCATGTGACCCAGCAATACTATTCCTAGGTATGTATCCAGAAGAACTGAGAGCAGTGACATGAACAGACATTTGCACACTAATGTTCATAGAAGTGTTATTCATGATTGCCAATAGTAGGAAACAACCAAAGTGTCCATCAACTGTTGAATGGATAAACAAATTGTGGTGTATACACATGATGGAATATTATGCAGTGGTCAGAAGAAATGACAACATGAATGAACCTGGAGGACATTATTTTGAGTGATGCAAGCCAGACACAAAAGGACAAATACTGTATGATTGCGCTATTATGAACTAAATGTATTATGTAAATTCATGGAATTAATAATTAGAATATAGGTCACCAGAAAATAGATTGATGGTAAAGAATGGAAAGCTGAGGGTTAATCTGTGCAGAACTGGTAAAAAAAAGAATGTTTGTAAATCTTTGGAAATGAATAGAAATAGTGAAAGCACATCATAGAGTTTATAACTAACAGAGCTATTGTATGGGCACAACAGTGGTTAAAAGGTTAAGTGTAAGGGCATGTATATCACTAGAAGGAAAGTTAAAAAGTGTAACATGGGACTGTACAACATAGTGAATCCTTATGTAAATTTTGAATATGGGTAATATTTCTTATATAAGACTTTCTACAAAATATAAATACAAATAAACTAGAGAGATGGAAACAGAATAGCACATATGTACAGCAGGGGAAGCATAGAGAACTTGAGAGGTGATGTGTTTTTTTTGCATTTGCTTATTTTTATTATTATTCAAATAATTAAAATTGTATAAAAATGATTGAAATGATTGATATACAACTATGTGATTATACTAAATACCATTTATTATAGATTTTGGATGGATTTACACTTTGTTTAAATGTGCATATATATACATATAGAAACCCCCAATAATGAAACAAATATTGGCATGTTTGAAAGCAGAAATAGATGTTTCTGTGATCTATTAATAGACTTCTCTGCACATTTAATAATGAATAAAACATCTCAATAGAAGAATAATAAGGAAATGGAAACCTGAACAATACTATAAACAATCTAGAGCTAGCACATATATTAAAAACACTTCAGCCAACAATTTCTGAACACATTTTTCTCTTCAGCACACATGGGTGTTTCTTCAAAATAGACCATATGCTAGGTCACAAAACATGACAATGAATTGAACAAGATTAAAATCATAAAAGGAGTCTTCTCTGACAACACTGAAATGAAGCTAGAAATCAATAGCATAGGATTAATTGGAAAAATCACTGACATGTGGAAGCTTAAAGGTACCCTCTTAAACCACCAATAATTCAAAGATGAAATCACAAAGGCAGTTAGGAAATATCTTGAGGCAAGTAAGCCAAAACAAAACATACCAAATCTTATAGAAGCATCAAAAGCAGTGCTGAGAAGATTTCTACCTCTGATTTCTTACAACTAATAAAGGAGAAAAATGTCAAACATGAGACCTAAACTCATAGCTTGATCTTCTAGAAATAGAAGAATATAATGAATCCAAAGGGAGTAGCTGGAATTAAATTACAAAGATTATAGTAGAAATAAAACACAATAGAGTTAATAATTTAATTATTTTGCTTCATCAATTGTAACAAAGAAACCACACTAAAGCAAAATATTAATAATTGCAAAAACTCTGTGTGAGAGAGAGAGACTATACTGGAACTCTGTATTTCCTATATGATTTTCTCATAAACTTATGTGGCAGTTTGAATTTATTTTATGAATACCAAAAAGAGAAAAATTATATTTGTAAACTATTAAAAAAAAAAAACACTATCGAGAGGATCAGTGATACCAAAAGTGCTTTCTTTGAGTATAATAGTAAAATCAACATATCTTTAGTTAGATTGAGAAAGACAAAACAGAGATGATAGAAATAACTAAATGCTTAAATGAAAAGAGGGACATTTTCATAGAACGCATAGAAATAAATTGAATTATAAGAAGACACTATGATCAATGTGGCCAAAGAAAATAGAAAAGGAAACTAGAGGAAATGAATAAACTTCTGGAAAATATAAAATACTTTAACTGACTAAAGAAGAATAGAAGATCTCAGCAAACCAAAAAAAAGTGATCAAGTCAGTAATCAAAACCTTACAACAAAGAATATCACAGAATCAAATGGGTTCATTGGTGAATTTCACTAGCCTTCTGTAAACGCCAATCCTGCTCATATTCCTCCACAAAATTGAAGTGGAAGGAACAGCTATTCTATGTGGTTAGCATCAAACTAATATCAAAGCCAGATAAATATAGCACAATAAAATTATGGACCAACATCCTTTATGAATATTGGTGCATGAATATTCAAAAAAACTCTAGTACACAAAATTCAACACCATGTTAAAGGAAATATACATCATATTCAAGTGAGATTTATCCAAAGAATATAATGGTGGTTCAATATGGGAAAATCAATTTGTGTAACACACCACATTTAAAAATAAAGTAAAAAAACAAAAATGAAAACATAACCTTCTAACTAGATGCAGAAAATTCATTTGGCAAAATCCAACACCCTTTTGTAATAACACCAAAAAGGCTATGAAATAGTAGGAAATTAGGCCAAATGATAAAGGTCATATATGAAAATCCTACAGCCAACATCATATTCAGGGACAAGATAAAGATGTTTACTCTCACCAAAATTATTCAATATGGTAATGTACATTCTAGCCAGAGTGATTACTGAAGAAAAAAAAAACCTTTCTCTGATGATAACATAATCCTATATTTAGACAATTCTGAAAAATCCACAACAAAACTAAGAGCTAATAACTAATTCTGCAAAGTGGAAGGTTCAAATCAACACAAAAATCAGTGAAATTAGTAACGAATAATTTTAAGAGGAAATTAAGAATAAAATTCAATATACAAGACCAAGTGTGAAAAATTAAATAACCAGAATTAATTTTAGCCAAGGCTTGTAAAGGACTTATATACAGAAAAACATTGCCAAAAGGTTTTAAATAGACATAAATAAATGAAAGAATATTCCATGTTGATGTATTTGAAAGCTAAATATTGTTAAGGTGTCAATTCTACCCAAAGTGATTTAGAGATTCAATGCAATCTAAATCAAAATTCCATCAGATATCTTAGCAAAATGGAGAAGCCAATAAACACATTTACTTGGAAGGGTATATGGCCTAAATAACTTAAAACATCTTGAAGAAGAAGAAGCATGTTAGAGCACTAACACTTCTCAATCTAAAATTTATTATAAGATTTCAGTAATCAGAATATCACTACACTGGTACAAGGGCATACATTTAAACTAACAAAATTGAATTGTGAGTTCAAAATAGACCTTCATGCTTATGGGCAACAGTGATGAAGACTGTCTCTTCAACATACGGTATTGGAAAAATTGGCTAACTATATGGAAAAGAGTGAATGTGGAACTCTACCTCTAGCCACATACAAATACTCACAATGGATTAAATACCTAAATAAAAGAACTAAAACTATAAAAATCTCTTTCAGATTAAATTACACACACCAAATGTTTATTTTAATATTAATCTATTCCTGCAGTTGTGAGTCCATTTTAATAGGATGTTTTAGTTAAAGTGTAGTCAATTGGCTAAGTTTGGGCTATAATCCAATTACTTCTATCTTTTTTAAGCAGAATGAAATTCAGATATACAAGGAAACGCAAAGTAGAAGGTGGAGATCAATGAGACCAGGAAGAAAAAGGAGGATAACCATGCCATGTGCATTACCATGAGTAGCAGTTTGATGTTGTCTATGAATCCCAAAAATAGATATTAGATTATGTTTGTAAACTGGTCTATTCCTCTAGGTGTATTAGATTGTATTAAATTCAGAGGTTTCACTTGTACTAGATTAAATAATGTTTAAGGCTTTCATTGGGCCATATCAGTAAGACATTGAGACCTACACCCTTGGTGGGTGACGAATCACAGTAAAATGACATGGCAGAGGAGTAAGTGGGAGTTTTTGATGCTGGAGTCTCAGGAAGTAAACAGACAGGAATAAAGCACAGAGGAATAGAGATGGCTCCATAGACACAGCAGAGACCCCAGGAAGAGAGAGAGACTGACAGTCTACAGCTGACATTGTGGAGAGACCACAGCAGTTGAGCCTGGAGAGAGATGAGCCCCAGGAGAGAGAGACAAGACTTATTCCAGCCTACAGCTGAGATTAGAAGAGGATGGAACCTCAAAGCCATAAGAGGAAGATGAAACCTGAACCCTTGCAGACATTGGCAGCCATCTTGCTCCAGCACGTGGCAACAGACTTTGGTGAGGGAAGCAACTTATGCTTTATGGCCTGGTAACTGTAAGCTTCTTCCTCAAATAAATATCCTTTTATGAAAGCCAACAGATTTATGGTATTTTGCATCAGCACCCCATTGACTGATAAAACAGAATTTGTTACTGGAGAGTGGGGCCATGCTTTTGCAAATACCAAAATGCTTGAATCATTTTATAAAAGGTTAAGGGGTATTTTTTGGAAGAATTGTGAGATGCTTGATGGAAAAGGCTTAGATTGCTTTGAGGAAACTGTTGGCTGTAATATGGATTCTAAAGTTATTTTTGATAAGGACTTAGAAGGAAATAACTGTGAGATGTTTGATAGAAGGAACCTAGAGTGCTTTGAAGAGACTGTTGATAGGAATATGGATGCTAAATAAACTTTATATGAGGCTGTAGAAGTATATGATGAAACTATTATTGGAAACTGGAGGAAACATGATCTGTGTTTTAAAATTGCAGAAAACTTATCAAGATTAACTCCTGATGTTTTATGGAAGGTAGAATGTGAAAATGGTGAGCCTGGGCATTTAGCTGAAGAACTTTCAAAAGTAAACTTGAAGAATGTGGCTTGGGTTCTCCTTGCAGCTTATAGCAAAATGCTAGAAGAGAGAGATAAGTTGAGGACTGAACTGTTGGGCCAAAAGCAACCAGAAACTGATTCCAGAAATTCCAAGCCTCTGGAAATCAAGCCCCCTGATGATAGTGCCCCATTTGAGGATTTAACTAAATTTGCAACTTGTAAATAAGGATTGAAATTGCAGTTATCTAGGAAAGACTTTTGGAAAATCTTACTGATGGATGCTGCATGCTAAACCAACAAACGTTTTGAGATCACTCTCTGAACAAAATCACTGTCAGCCTGGAATAAAAGGGGAATGGAAGGGAGAGACTGAAAGGGAAAGTGTTTTAAGAGGAAACCCATGGAAGCTGAGATCTGGGGTTAAGTTATCTTCCCAGGCCAAAAGAGGAACCCCACCCATGTGCACAGAGAGGCTATTTGCCCCAGCAGTTGAAGAGTGTGGATGTTCCTATCTGCAATTCAGGGAAATTTTTCTGCTCCAGGGTGTAGGGTGGAGCACATTCCCCAAGGATTAGGGAGGTTAAGGTCACCACCCCATAGGTATGAGAGAGGTGGGCCTGTCCTCCATGGATTAGGGAAGGTCAGGTCACCAACTATTTCCTCTGAGAGGGTTGGGCCTGTATGCCAAAGGTTAGGGAGGATGTTGTCTTCACTTCAATGTACTAGGGACATAAAGAATTTTCCCCAGAGGTCAGGGATGGTGTTGCCATCACCCCAAGGTACATGGACAGAGATGACTGGAGTCGGTAGCCACCCAGATGCTTGATGAGGGTGGAACAAAGAAAATTGCTTTCAGGCAAGCCTGTGGAAAGAGTGGTTCCTCCTAAGGTCCCAAGGAGAAGAAACCATCATCTTGAGAATGACTCTCAGATTTTGAAATTGAATGGAGTATGCCCTGCAGTTTTAATGAATTGTAGAGGACCCATGACTCATGTTCTCCTCCCAATTTCCTCCTTGTAGCAACACAAATGTTTATCCTCTCTCTGTCCCTTTGTATATTAGAAGCAGATAAATTGTTTTGTAAGCTCCAGAGGTTTACAGCCAGATGGGAATTTGCCCACGACCATCTATATTTCTATAACCTGATTGTTATATGACTTTGTACTTAGCATTGTTTCTGCTTTAAGGTATTTTCAATATTGTAATATATTTTTCCAATTCATATGGTGGAGTGTAGCAGTTTGATATTGTTTATGAATTCCAAAATTAGATATTAGATTATGTTTGTAAATTGGTCTGTTCCTCTGGGTATATTAGATTGTATTAAATTCTGAGGTTTCACTTTTACATGATTAAATAATGATTAAGGCTTTGATTGGGTCATGTCAATAGGACATTGAGTTCTACCCCCTTGGTTGGTTGGGACACACAGTAAAATGATATGGCAGAGGAGTTAGTATGAGTTTTTTGATGCTGGAGGCCTGGAAAGTAAACAGATAGGCAAAGAACACAGAGGATAGAGATGGTTCTATAGACACAACAGAGGCCCAAGGAAGAGACAGACTGATGACAGTCTATAGTTGACCTTGTGGAGAGAACAGAGCAGTTGAGCCCGGAAATAGATGAGCCCCAGGTGAGAGATGAGACTTATCCCAGCCTACAGCTGAGATTAGAAGAAGATGGGACCACGGAGCCCTAAGACGATGAACAAGGCTGAACCCTTGAAGACTTCAGCAGCCATCTTGCTCCAGCACATGGCAGCAGACTTTGGTGAGGGAAGTAACTTATGATTTATGGCCTGGCAACTGTAAGCTTCTACCCCAAAAAAATACCCCTTTGTAAAAGACAACAGATTTCTGGTATTTTGCATCAGCATCCCTTTGGCTGAATAATACACCGTGTGGCAGAAAAATCAAGGATGGGGATCACTGGCAGCCAGACCATGAACACCTCAGTCTTCAAGGAGAAAAACTCAACTTTCTAATGTCTTGATTTTGGACTTGTGCCAGCCTCAAACTGTGAATAGATAAAATCCTGTTGTTTAATCTAAGCCATTTTATGGTACTTGCGTTAGCAGGCAGGAAACTAAGACAAACTCTTGGAGGGAAACATAGGGAAGCCTCTGTAGGATCTTGGGTTAGGAAATATTTCCTTTGCATTTTTACCAAAAACCAAAAAAAAAGAAAAAAATTAGGAAAATGGGAATTCAGCAAAATTTTTTTAAAAATTATTCATCCAAGTATCTTATCATAAATGTAAAGAAAAACATACAGAATGATAAAAATATTTAGAAATTACACATCAAAAGTATATTTTCCAGATTGTATAAAGAAATCTTAACAACAAAAAGACATACAACCCAATTAAATAATGGACAAAACTAGAGTAGAATTTTCTCCAAAGAAAAGAGATAAATGGTCAATAAGCAAATGAAAAAATGCAAAACATCAATATCATTAGGGAAATGTAAATCAAAAGAATGAGATAAAATTTCAAAGCCACTAGAATGCCTACTATGAAAAACAGACAATAACAAGTGATGGAGATGATGTGGAGAAAGTAAAAACTTGTTCATTGTTGGTGAGAAAGTGAAAGGATGCTGGTATACCTACAGTGGAAAAGAAAGTTAGGTTTCTCACATGGCAATCCCACTTCCAGGCAAATACCCTAAAGAATTGAAATCAAGGGCTTCAACAGATATTTTCACATCAATGTTCATAGTGACACTATTCAAAATTGACAAAAATGGAAGCAACACAAATGTCTATCATCACGTGACTGTATAAGCAAAAGGTAGTAAATACATAAAAAGGAATATTATTCCAGCACAAAAGGAATAAAGTACTCATACATGCAACAAAATGCAAGAATTTGAAGGCATCATGTTGATTAAAATAAGCAAGACCTAAAGGAAAAATATTCTATGATAGCACTGGTAAAAGAAAATAAGTACAACATGCAAATTCATAGATTCAGAAACTAGAATCCAGGTTACCACGGCCTGGGTTGGGGGTAGGAAATGGGGAGTCAATGCTAAATTGCTACAAAGTTTCTGTTTGATATGAGGGACAAGTTTTATTAATGAATGTGGTAATGGTATCACACGAAGATGACTATTACCACCACTGAGCAAAAGCCAACAGGATTGATGGGGAACAAGGGAACCTTTCAACAAAACCCTTCACATCAACATTTCCTATGAGGAGCACTGGGTAACTGTGATCCTGGGAAAAAACTTACTTTCTGGCATACAGCAGAGCAAATTGCTCTGTTTCAAATAAAAAGCAAGTGTGTCTCTCTCCAAAGTCTGTGGTTAATCCTGAGGTGTCCAGGGCCTGTAGATCTTTCCTACAACCTCTTAAGTGTCAGCCATGTACACTAAGTACAGCCTATTTTATACATGTGAATGCCCTCTGCTGCTCCTAGGTCAGGGTCTGTTAACCAAACTAAGCACTCATGTGAGTTTCTCTTCAGAAAGACTAAACCTTGAGGTTTCTCCAGATCAAGCCTGAGCTCAAGCTCCCTCTTACACTTAGATGGAGAGACCCAACTTGAGATCCCAGAAGATATCCTCTTGAAAGTAGTACAGAGGTATGGGCTGAGGGGACTCTGGGGAGAGCCTGGGTTGCTGAAGCAATCAGAGTAAAAGGTCACCCTGATGCAACAGCAGTGCCTTTTGAAAAGATGGTCCAAGTAAGGTATAGAGTGATTATTAGAAGGTTTTCTCTGATATCAGTTAATTCACTTCTGCTAGTCTCCATAAAATACTCCAAGTATGCCTTTTCAAAAGCCTGACACTAAGGAAAACAGGTTGGTGAAGGACTTGAGGTAATTCATCAAATAGTAGAGGACATTCACCCAGTAGTGCCAAACCCTTATATGTTACTAAACAGCTTAACTGAGAATTTCTATTGGTTCACAATATTGGGCATTAAAGATGCCTTGTCCTGTGTGCCTCTGCACACAGAATCCCAAGAATTATTTGCTTTTGAATGGGAGTATCCCAAAACCAAGTTATAGCAACAAGATTGCTGCACTGTGCTCCCACAGGGATTTAAGCCCCCACACACTCTATTTGGAGAAACTGTATCTAGGGATTTGAGAGAGCTTCAGCTCCAAGAAGGAATTTTACTACAACATGTAGATGATATCCTGATTACCATAACCACCAAGAAAGTTTCAGAACAGAATAATCCCTAACTCTGAAATTACTGGAAGACTAAGGATACAAGGTCTCTATAAGAAAAGTCTGAGTCTCACAGGCTACTGTGAGATCTAGGACTTGAGCTATCTAAAAAGGAATTTGTTGCCACACAAGAAAGAAGCAATAGCTAGAGTGGCTGCACTAACCACTAGGAGAGAGCTCTGAGGGTTCCTTAGGAATGGCCAGATTTTGCCGTATTTGGATTCCAAATTTTGGACTTATTGCCAAACCTCTATACAAGGCCCTTAAAGGAATAGAAAATGAATCCTTAAATTTGACTGGTGAAAGGCAGCAGGCATTTCATGCTATTAAAATAAATACTTTAAGCAACTGCAACACTTGGCCTTCCAGACATACAGAAGCATTTCAATTTATTTGTGCACAAGTAGAATGGAATAAGCCTGGGGTATTAACACAAAACTTAAGAAACATGCAAAGGCCTATTGCCTACTTTAATTAACAATTATGTATAGTGACCCAAGGATTGCCAGTCTGCCTCCAAGCAATGGCTTCCTCTTAAGACCTGCTGTCTAAAGCAAAAAAAAAATATTCACTTTGAAACACACACTGTGTAATACCCCTCCTTCAACAAAAAAGAGGATATTAGTTCATTTCTGGGAGGATAAGCATCTACCAAGTCATACTAAATGTTAAATTGAAGGCAGTTTTCTCTTTAACCTAGCCACCCTACTTCCCAATACACAAGAAGAACTTATCCATGCTTGTATAAAAGTATTTGAAGAAGTCTATTCAAGCCAATCTGCTCTCACAGACCAACCTTAGAGAGCCCAGATGTTCACTGATGGAAGCAGCTTCATGCACCAGGACTCTGAAGAGCTGCATATGCTATAATAACACTCCAGGAAATTCTAGATGTGAATGCACTTCTTGCAGGTACATCTTGGAAGGCAGAATTCATAGCCCTCACCAGAGCCATACATCTAGGAAAAACAGAACAGTCGCTGAATATAACAACTGAAAATACATCTTTTCAGTAGTCCTTGCCCATGGAGCCATTTGGAAAGAAAGAGGATTATTAATCTCAGGGAAGAAAGAAATTAAGCATGTAGAAGTCATATTAGTCCTCTTGAAGCCATTGTGTTGCCATAAGAAATAGCAATTGTACATTGTCCAGGGCATCAGAAAAATGATATCCTAATAACAAAAGGAAATAATTTAGCAACAAGCAGTTCTATGAGCACAAAAACCCAAAAACCAAACAATAATATCTTGGTCCTAATACCCAGAATAGACTTAGACTCATTTAAATCCCAAAATTCAACAGTGGAATTGGGGAGACCTGAGCAAGGTGGCATTGGTTTAAGTGTGGACTCACCAACTGTCTTGCAAAAAAAGTAGCTGAATGGGGTCAAGATCTTGCCCAAGTGAGCTGTTTTGGTAACCCACAGAGCAGGAGGCTTCAGGGCATTGATCTGGAGAGAGCTGGAAAAAGAGATAAATTAGTCAAGGTAAAACCCTGAATTTCTTGCCATGAGGCAGGAAACTGTGGGATGGCTAAGCCCCATTCTCAAGGCAAAGATGTTACAAGCCCAGAGCCCCGACTCCTGCCAGCCACTCAGCAGGAGTGAGTGTTCTCTAAGAGAGGGAGGGTTCAGGTGAAGGGTGGACAGGGGTTTCCTTGCTGTGGGTTTGGTTGTCTGGATCCCCTTTCAGCTTTGAGGATCATACCAGATGACTCAATATGGCACCAAGAAGAGGGGAGAGGCAAATCTGCTGAGGCAACCTGATTTACCTAACTGCTCTGAGATAGAGAAATTTGGCCATGAAGAGGGCAGAGTCAGGCAATTGACTAGTCCTGTGTGGAAAACTATCAAAATTTCAACTCCCCTAAGCTCCCTTAATAAGCTTCCAAGAGCCTATTTAGGGTCCTCTGAGAGGAGAGGGTGGTCTGGAAGAGGGTTGAGAGTCCTTCTTCTGCAGTGAGTTCACTCACCAGGGTCCCAATTGAATTTCAAACTGGAACTAAACCTGACCAGAAGAGTTGATGGGGAATCCTTTCACACAGGCTATTGCTTCCTGCTGCCTTGGGAGAGAAAGCAATAAGAATAGAAAGGGGGCAGGGACAGACCCCTAATCAGCAGGAATTTATGGAACTGCAAAGAGTCAAACCTGCCCAAAGGAAAGTGACTGGATAGCTTTCTGAAGAACTAACTGACCAAACAAGAAAGTTTAGGTCAGTGGAGGAGTTTCAGTCTTGAATATACAAGGTCCATAGTTTGATTCCTGGCTCCTCTTAGGCTAGTGAACCACCGGGATATCAAACATCCAGCTGTACTTTAGGACAGGAAAAACATAGACATTAATTTTGAATAACTTCTCTTGAGTCTCTTATTTTTCCTAAAATAAAGGTTACATTCTTTAAAAATTTAACTTAGGTTACTCACTGAAACCCGCATCAAAAACTGAAGAGGGAAGGCTGCAGGGTAATTGATTGGTGAACACAGGCAGCCTGAGAAGCTCCACAGGGGCCTAAGAGGGAAGCCTGTCCTTCCTTAGCTTTTGTTTGACTGCTTGCTTGTGTGTTTGTTACTTTTTATGTTCTTGTTTTTCTTTCCTCTTTCTTCCCCCGACCCTTTTCTTTCTTTAATTAGTTGCTGCAGGCTTCTTTATTGTTTGCTGTTTCTTCTTCCTTGATTTCCCCTTTTCTGTGTATACCAATTCTGTCTACCAAAGCTATCTATTTTCCTTCACTCATCTTTCTATCTACTGTTTTCTGTTGTAGTTTTAACATTCCACCTCTTTTTATTTAGTCCTCTACTTTTCTACTTTTTATTTCTATCTTGTCTTTTCTGATTTCTCTCTTTTATTAACATTTTTCTTTTTGTCACTTCTTTTCTATTTCTCTCTCTCCTTATCATTCTGGCCTCTTAATTCATTGTATATATGTTTCTTTATTTGGTTTCCCATTTCATTGTAGGTACTCCACTTTTTTATTCCTGTTACTCTACACTGCTTACCTGAGTTAAAGATTCATTTTATTAGGTCTCATATGGCTCCTCTTCTAACTTTTACTAATATTATTACTATTATTCTTTTGATTTTATTACCTCTTTCACTTTCTCTGACCCTAACATTTTTCCATCAAGGGAACATAGAAATCAGCAAGGAAACAGTAAGAGAAAAACAAAGTGTCAAAGAGAAAACTTAACACACACACAAAAAACAGCAGCTAAATAAAATCCTAGAGTAGAGAGAAGCTAATCAACTTAATAAACCCATCAAGATAAAAAGATGACCAGAGAGCAACAAAAAATTACAAACCATAAAAAGAAACTCTTTTACTCTTTTTAGGTAAAACACATCAATCAGTATTTGGTCTGTTTAAGTATAAATTTAAATTAGCATTCTTTGTCCTGAAGCTCTAGTCATTGTACAGAGCTACTCCTGCCCCTGCTCCACCTGATGCTGCAACCAGCTCACTTTTTGTTTACATGAACAGCTACCAATTCTCCTAAAACTGCTTGAACTGAGTTTCTTTCATTGGATGAAAAGAAGAGGTTTGTCTCATTATGTGAGTACCTTTTATATTTATATAAAATTTTTTTTATCATAGTCCCCTTGATTGTTTCTCTCAAAAAATCAACTAAGCAGTGCAGGAAAGAAATGCAGGGGATTCTTGGAGAGAAGGGAAGGAAGAGAGAAAGAAAAGTTAATAACAACAAAGTCTGAAAAGTTAATTTTGTTTCTTAGTTACACTGGATAGACACATCACAAGGGTCCACTGATGCTTTACCTGGGGGCAATGTTGAGTGGGAATATTTGGTAGAGATGACTGACATCCTGTCTGGAAGCATTCTATTATAACAAGAGCTTTTGTGTTAAGATTTATATCCAAATGGGGGTCTCCAGTGGCATCCTAGAAAACCCCTGGGAGCACAGGCTTTGGCACCAATAATAACCAGTGCCCATAGGTAATTTCAAAAAGATAATTGGTTCTAGGTGGTTAGGGAACAGGATCCAAGTAAAATCTTTCCATGAACAGCACTGGTTTATAAAGATATATTAATATATTTGAACATAGAAAATGGTGTAGAATAAATGCATAATCAGAAAGAATATCACAGTTCCCTTAACATTCTCAGTGCTCTTAAGGTGAAATGCCTGTGGATCTTAGGGATCAAGGAGCAGAAAAGGAGACCCAGAGCCTGGCCTCCCCCCAATCCCAGGACACTAAGGTTTCCTGCTCATTTTGAGGGTTTTCCTCTCAGGAATAGAGTGATTTTCAGTCAAAATAAACTCTTGGTATTGTTAGTGATAACAATACAGTCCTTCTGAAATTGTCCAAAACATAAATAAGCCTGGTGCCAAAGCACAGCACAGTGACCTGTGAGCTGGATGGTCACCATCATGTTGCTTTATCTCTGATAGCTCAGTTTCTCCACCTCTTAGCACATTAACTACGGTGTCACCCTCATGTGCCATTTGAGGGTAGGACTAAATAGAACGTATAACCATTTAGACCAGTACCTGGCAAAATGTACATACATATTAGGAAGCACTACAATAACTGTTCAGGCTTCACTATAATGGTATAGGGTGTCATTTTTATCATGTTAGGAAAACAAAGTCTCAACATGTTTCGTAGAGATGCTATGTACCTTTCTGTCATTGATTTCCAGTTTAATTCAGCTATAATTAGACAACACACACTTTTTTATTTCAAACTACTCAACATACACTTGAATGCACATTCTACACCATTGAGAGTTAGTCAATTACACTGTTCAAAACTTTTATACCTCTCCTGATGGCTGTCTCATGATGATTATACTGGTTGGATTGTTTTTACATATCCAGGTACAATTTTGGATATTTTTAGTTATACTTTGTGATATAACATGTTAGGCATTATATTTGGAAGCCATAATAATAGGTGAATATCTATTTAGCTTTGTTTTGTCTACCATGGTGCAAAATAACCTTAATATTGAGCCATACATCTTGCCTTAGGTGTACATTCTTTTATAAGAATGTAGACTTTGATGTTTCAAATTGTATGTATCCCAGAAAATCATGTTCTGAAAGCTAATCCATTCCTGTATGTGAAAACCTATTGTTGTCCCCCAGGCCCTGCATGTAGGTGCATCACCAGGCCCCACAAGTGGGTGTGCTGTCAGGCCCTGTGATCAGGTGAGTCCCCCAGGCCCCACAAGAGATGCAGCAAGATGATGAATAACAGGACAATGACACAAGGGAGAGTCAAGAGGAGATGCACCAAAAAAGCTGTACCTAAGGTAGTACAGGTGGTAGGATGCCTCTCTCCCATATCAGAGATTCTGAGGCTCAAATCCCAGTGAAGACAGGAGGAGAAGGAGGAGATCAGAGGGCAGGAAATGGACATAGAGAGTTGCCCAGCAAATGGACACAAAAGCAGCAAAAATGGGGGTGGGAATCAATAAAAGTAAATAAATAAATAAATCATTTTAAAAAAGTATAGAGGAGTAAGATATGGACTATAGTTAGTAGTAATACTTTGACAATGCTCTTTCATAATTTGTTAACAAATGTTTCACAACAATGCAAAGTATTTGTGGTGGGGTGATATGTGGGAGCCCTGTATGATGTTATGCATGTTTGTTTTGTAAGTTCACAATGTTTAATGAACACTTATTGCTTCTGTATGTTCATGTATGAATGATATACTTCAATAAATTGTTGTTTTTTTAAGGGCTACAACAACAACAAGAACAAAAAAGAAGACCTATTGTAAATAGGATATTTTAATTATTTTGCTTCAGTTCAGGAATCATCCAGGGTGAGTCTTAATTATTTTACTAGAGTCCTTTATAAACAGGATGTATATGGAGTTAAAGGAGAGAAAACCACAGAATCAAGAAACTGTAAGGAATTAAACCTGGAAAAGAAGGGGGAGACCAGGAGATACTGACACTTGCTTTGCTACATGACAGTCCAAGACCACTGGCAGCCAGGCTTCCCAGAGAAAGCACCTCTTGAGTATGCCTTGATTTGGACATTCTTCTCAGCCTCAAAACTGAAAGCTTGTGAGCTAATAAATTTTCATTGTTAATAGCCAACCCATTTTATGGTAACCAATTTTGCAGCTTAGCAAACTAAAATGCAGTAATACAGCCACCAACAGCTTTTGGTTTGTGTTGAATATATAAATATATATATGTATATCTATATATGTATAACTATATCCATATTGTTTTAAATTTATTGTCAATGTATACAGTATGAATATATTTCAAATAGCCTTTCTTATCCACAGAAAGGTCTTGTATGTATTTTAAGTCTTATATAGGTAAATAAAATGTGAAGATGATATCAATACCCTAAGTGCAGTTTCTTCACATGGTGCAGGTTCAACTTTGCCATCAGAAGGCAAGATTTAAAACTGGGAAACTCATACATTGATATCCCATCACTCTAAGCATCAACACCCTCAATAATATATTTATGTGATCATTGCTCCATAGTGTCTTCAGTTAGGCATTCATCTTTTCTAGAGTTTATAGTGATTATATGTATAAGAGTTTGGTCCTATAGTAATATACTCAACTTCCAGAAATAGAGTGTTTGTTTTTGGTTTGTTTGGGTAGATGCTTCCTATCAGATTAAGGTTATTCCATTCACTTATTTTCCCCACTGAGATGGCTCCCTTGTCTCTCTGCTCATTGTGTCCACTGGTCTTGTTTTAGGAAGCACCAGGAAAGGAACTGGGACATCCCATTTGCGAGTTGGGCACCAAACTGCTTGATCCACATCCACTCCATCCACTCACTTTCAAGTTGATGAAAGTCTTTTAGCTTGAATAAGCTTTGATAGTTATTGTTTTAACCACAGTCAATGTGAATATTATGTAAGTTTTCTCCTTTATTTATTCTGTTGTAACCCCAGTCCAAGGGTCTTAAATGAGATATAACAGCCACCTACAGAATTTCACTTCAATCAAGAAAGGAACACCGCCCCACCCCAAAAAAAAGAAAAGAAAAGAAAAGTTAAAAAAAAAAAAAAAAGATCAAAATAACTGACCAGGCCTAATCAATTGATACAAAAAGAAATGAATGGCTTTGATGGGAGTGTTTTGGTCAACTTTCCATTGAGATCATTGGAACAAGGTCGAAATTAGGGATCATAACTAAGTAAAATAAAAGGGCCAGATGCTTTGGACATTGCTAGGAGGGTCACTATCGTAGTTCGGCAAAGGCTGTTGATGCACGGAACTGGGCGGCTGGCGGTAGTGGCAGGCGGGCGGGCAGAGCCCTGGGACCCAAGTTACTCTTGGGAGCCCAGAGAAACCTTGGAGGGAAAAGGGGTTGGAGTACAGCATGCACAATTGCCACCACCGGCTGCGGCCCGCACTGCGCTTAAACCCACCATAAGGCAGCTAGCTGCTCAGCTGCTCTCTGGCACATGCGGCCTGGTTTAAGTAGAATAAAAAATGAAACAGTAAATCTCTATGACTAAATCTCTGGCATAGCACGATAAATGTGAAGTTGCTTATCCTAACACTTGAAGTTATGTGATGATTTTGTAGCACTAGGAAAAAGTGGTTCCCTGCAAAGGAAAGGGGGGATACAGCGTGTGTTTACTGGGAACTCATCTAAAACATAAGTTAGTAAAGATAGAGCAGCTCATAAACTGCTCTGAAAATGTGTATTTTATTACTTCCTGGAGTTCTTTCAGAAACCCGGAACCAAATCAAATATGGGAATCCAAAAGTAAATTTCATAAAATAGACAATTTTTTTTTGCACACAAAAGAAAGTATTATTTATTTCTTACCCTGTGTATCAGGAAAAGTGGGAAAATAAGTGATAAAATTCAATACTAATTATAAAAGTTTTAATTATCTAATCATGTAAATTTCTACAGCTTTATGATATTTCATATTTGTTTTAATATTGTCAATATTGCCTGTAATGGATGTCAAAGACAATATTGGAATCTGTTTATGTCTTATGAACTAAATCCTATTTTTTAAATTACCTTTAATATTCAGTCGCAGGAACAGCCTTTGACATTTTGTATCCAATGAAACCTCCAACATGTTAAAACTATTAAGAATCTTAGAAAGTACTTAAATTTTTAGGATTTAATACAAGAAGGTCTTAGGTAGCCAGATGTTTTTACAATATCTGCTATTACAAACTGTGCATTTTGATATTCATTATAAAATGTTTTAACAATGCATACTGATTTTTAAACAAAGTGAATTTTTATGTTGTCTTTTTATTATTTAATAGAATTTAATAAAATAAGCAGTAAAATGCAAATGCATATTTTTTAATTTGTATATATTTACATATAAATGTATATGTTGAATATATTGTTTTATACATATTTCTATATATCTATATATATCTCTTCCTCTCTCTCTCTTTCTCGCTCTCTCTCTCTCTCTCTCTACCTTTATTTCTCTCCCCCTCTCTACTTCAATAATACTCCAAATAGAACAGTGAATTTGGATAAGACCTTTTTGTGATGGTTGATTACATGTGTCACCTTGGCAAGTTTATGGTGTACAGTTTTTTGGTCAAGGAAGCACTGACCTGATGTTACTGTGATAGTGTTTCATAGATGGATTAGCATCTATATCTTTTGATTGCATCTATGGCTGATGCACCACAAACAACAAAGGAGATCACCCTCAGCAATGAGAGGCTTTTCCTAATTCAATCCATTTTCTGATGATTAAGGGAGACCTGAGGATTTCAGCAGTCAGAAAGTATGTCTACCTCTTCATGAGTCTCTGCAGAATACAACTTCACCTTCATTGCAATTTCTAGCTTGTGGCCTGCCTTATGGAATTTGGAATTGCTAATCCCTGGTCACATAAGCCAATTTCTTTAATAATTATATATATATAAATATCATATTGGTTCTTATTCTCTAGAGAACCCTGACTAATACTATTTTTATAACTTCTGAGTAGGGAAATAAAGCTCAGACAAAAAACAAAAAGAGAAAATCATAACAAGAGTAGTAAATTTATTAAAGTAAAACCTTGTCCCCAAAAGACTCCAAAATTAAAATGCAAGCTCTGACCTCTTAGTTGTAATTTCAGCTCATATTTGAAATGCTTAAATCTCATTGGTATGTAGAATAAATAAAGATCACACTCAAATCAATAAGAAAATGAAAACAGCTGTTAGAAATACATGCAATGACACTGGCAATTGACAGAACAGGAAAACTAAACTGTTAATAGCTAAATGCAAAGTTGTTCAACCTATTCTAATCAGGGAAATGAAAATTAAAGCAACAATGAGATACCATTTCACAAATATCTGATTGGTAAATATTTAAAAGGGGATTAATGGGATTATCTTCCACCGCTGATGGCAGTATAACTTGATCTCCTTTGAAAATCATTTGGCAATAGTAAATTAGTTGGACACACACATTACTTACAACCCAGTAATCCCATTCCAAGAATTATACTTTGTTGGAATATATATAGATATATACATGGAAACATGTGCATCATTAGTCACTGCAACATTGTTTGAAATAAGAAAGTATTTGAAACCACCTTGTCTTAATTTGCTAAAAGCTGCTCAGAGCAAAATACCAGAAAAATGTTGGATTTTATATTGGAAATTTATTAGGTTAAAAGTTTAAAGTTCTGAGGCTGTGAAAATGTCCCAATCAAGGCATCATCAGAGACACTGTCTCACTCAAGGTTTGCTGTTGGTGATCCTGGACTCCTGCCATGTGGCAAGGCACAATGGTGCCCAGTCTCTGCTGAAGTCTCTTCCTTCCCCTCCAAGTTCACTTTTCCCTGAGCTCAGCCATGCATAATCAGGCTTATGGCTTGTTTCTAACCTTTCCTCTGGGCATCATCTCTTTTAGCTTCTCAGGGGCCTCTTCAAATGTCTCTGTGCTCCACTGATTCCAGCCTCATGGGATTTCTCTGTTTCTGCTGCTTTTATCTGTCTGTCTCTTCTCTCAGTCATGCATTTATAAAGAACTCCCACAAAAGGGTCAAGACCAACCCTGGGACATACCTCACTGAAGCAGTCTGATCAAAGCATCCCACACCCACAGGAATGGATTAGCTCCAAGAACATGATCCTTTCTGGGATCCACAAAAAGCCCCAAACTGTCACACATACCTCAATGGACAAAAGTTATTTATTCATATATTTTAGTTAAAATCTATGAATTATTGATCAATTATGATCATTTTCTTCTCATCCTCTGTCTCTCAACCTCTCCTTAATTTTTTCCTTTCCTTTTACCTCTTTGTGCTGAGTTCAGACATGGCTTCCATTTCACGAATTCTCTCTTCAGTAGTGTATAATCTACTATTTAATCCATAAAGTTTTTAACTTCTATGACTATTTCCATTAGATTTTGATTTTGACTGATTTGATAGTATCATATATTTTCTTGCATTTTCCATTCCTTACTATATACATATAATCTCCTTAAAGAATTGTTTTTTCATGGCCTCTCTTGGCTAGCTCTATTCTGAGAGGTTCTTATGAATTTAAATCTGTTATTTGCTATATCTTCTAATTCTTACTAGAATGTTTTGTCCATTCATTTCTTAATTTCATATTGTGAGCTCAATTTAGGCATAGCTTGATCTATAGGAATCTTTTAAATATGTAACTGCAGTACCATTTTCCCTAAGGGCACCACCAGTTCAGATTCACTATTTAAGTTAATTTGTCAGTTTGAGGTCTTAGGATATTTTAGATAGGATAAAATCAAAGTGCTAAACCACAGAAATCATAGCATATTCCTTGGGTGGGACTTTTAAGTGTACCTCACTCAGAGATCAGGATAAGGTGAAATTTGTGGGAGCTAAAGGAAAGAAAATGAAAAGTAAGATCCTGAATTACAGACATGAAATATTACTTCATGGGCCTTTCAGGACTTAGGGAAAAACATTTCAATTTTTTTTTTGTTTTATTTTTTTCTTTCGATTTAAAATTTTATTTTCATATTTATTTTAAGGAGAGACAAATAAGCAATATTTAAAAATTCTAAATCATCACTATTTTCACCAGACTTGCCCATATGTGCTTGCCCAAGCACACATTTTATATAGAAAAATATTTAGGAAATTTTTGCAATAAAATGTCAGGTTCCATTGGGTGGCAGCATTAAATGAAATTACACATGCATGTATAAAATAGTGTATAAAATAGTATCCAACCATGCATAAAGTTTTATAATCTCTCTTCTCAATTCAACAATATGCTCTGTATATTAGCCCATTGCAACACATCTATCAACTATCTATCTATCTATCTATCTATCTATCTATCTATCTATCTACCTACCTACCTACCTTTCTATCATCTACCTATAACTATCTAACTATCCATCTATGTTTCTGCATGTGTATTATTAATATTTGGAAAGCATTCTATTATAAAATATGGCTTACAACTATTTGTCAAACAAATATTCTACTGTTGAACATTAACATTGTTTCTATTTTTCCAATTATATATAGCACTTCAAAGAACTATCTCATATGAACAATTTTGCATGATGGCATGATGCTTTTCAAAAATATCTCTATTGCTTTCTTGAGTAATGTACCAAGAAACAGTATAAAAAGAGTTTATTCCCCACACCATTGCCAACATAGGAATTATAATTGCATTTTTTGCCTATATTTTAGATGACAAAGATATTCAATTATTGTTTAATATATATGTTTGATTGTCCAGCAGTTTTAATAGATTTCCTATGCATAGTGGTAACTAAACAGCTCAGGTAGATTCTTTTCTTAACTTGAACACTTTTTCCTGCTGCTTTGTTCAGCTTTTTTCTGTGGTTTGTATGTTATCTTTCTGAATTGAAAGCATAAAAACTTTCAATGGCATGTCTGTAAAAAATATTTTCCTTTGTTTTTAGGCTTTTAACTGTGTTTTATAATTATATAATAATTTTACAGTTGGGTTCTCACAAAAAATCT
>JAQZBX010012969.1:23459-40580 GCA_029593785.1 Cabassous unicinctus
TTTTTTTTTTTTTTTTGATACCAGGGTTAGAACGTGAGACCTCATACATGCAAAGCAGACACTCAACCACTGAGCTACTTCTGCTACCTCAACATGCTTTTTCTAAATTTCCAGTCCTTGATAACACTTTCTCTCTGTTTGACACTCCCTTCCCCCATTCTCACCAAGCTAATCCCACTCATCTTTTGTTAATCCTGATAATTTCTACCCAAGATCCATCACCCCTTTATTCCTTAACTTTTTGAACCCCAATTTGTTTGAGAAAGTAATATGACCAGATTTAATGCTCAATTATCTATCTAACTTGAAGCTAGAGGTGGCCCAGTTTTGACCAACAAAATGTAAGAAATCATTGGGATTTAACCTTTGTAGTTAAAAGTTTTAAAAACAGAGGGAATAAATATTTTTTTTTCTCTGTAGTTGACTGCTTCTTCTTGCCTGGAATACAGGCATGTAGTCTGGTGGTGAAAATGTCAGTAGGTAATCCTAGGGCAAATGTATGAGAATGAAAAATTATGCTTAAGATGTCAGGGCAGAAATATAGAGGACAGGGAACTATTTTTTTTTTTAAACAATTTACTGAAGTGTATCATTCATACATGATCATACATAAACTAGACATGGGACTATTTTATTTATTGAGTTCTGAACCATTTTTTTTTCCCTTCTTTGTTTTGGTCTGTGCCAGGAGAAGCTAATGCCTATGACCTGTGTCTGCCATATTCAATTTGGTTGCTTGCTGAATTATAGTTAGCATTCCTGATTCAAAGCACCAGAAGATCATGAACATGAGAAAACTTGGGATGAAAGACGTTTTATTTCCTGCATCCTCTTTGCATCAACACATTTCTGAGAGTAGCTGCATCCCTTCAAGGTGTGACAGGCAGCCCTCTCCACACTTCCCAATCTCCATTGACTTTGTAAGCCCTTTTCTTTCCCTTGTCCTTCCAAGCCAATGGGTGACCACCAGCTAATCTCTTGGTCTACACTCTCTGTACCTTGCCATCCCTTCTTTATTCTCACATTTCTACTAAAAATTGTAGATATATCCTTCACCCTGACCATGAGACATGACCTTTCTTACCTGCCAGAATCCTACATGCTATTTAAATGATACCTAGTGGTGCCACTGAGCCAACACACCAGCACTTCACAAGCCCTCCATTCTCCTTGTTGCCTTACAAGTATGACCCATTTCTGTGGGTCAGATTTCCTCTTACTCACCCCAAGTTTCATTCCTTTATTCCAGGTTTTATATTTGTTTTAGGGCTGAGAATGTCATCTCTACCCAAATCAAGGCATCAAGAGAAGCTCTCTCTCTCTCTGAGCTCAGCTGTGGCTAATCAGGTATATATGGCTCCACTCTCCCCTCTCATCCAGGCTTCTCTCTCAGCCTCCCAGGGGTGTCTCTTTCTCAGACTCTGTGCTCCACTGATTGCAGCCTCAGCTACTGGGTCCTCTCTCTCTGCCCCTGAGGGTTTCTCTTTCTCTGCTGCTTTTTTTTGTGTTTTTCTGTATGTTTCTCCATTTACAAAGGACTCCAGCAAGAGAGCTAAAACCCACTTTGGGTCATGGCTCACTAAAGTGTTCAAATCAAAGGCCATCCCAACTGAATCCAGTCCAATCAAAAGGTCCCATAATGACAGGAATGGATTAGCTCCAAGAACATGATCTTTTCTGGGATCCACAGAAATCCCCAAACTGTCACAATATTAAATGCAATTTCCCCAAGGAATAAGTCACTTCCCACAGCTGCTGGCTCCTGCATTTCCCTATGACTACCCTATTACATTATCCATCATTCTCTCTTGTAATTATTTTTCATTTTGTTTTATTCTGTTGGGATGCCAAAATGCAATATACCAGGAATGGAGTGGTTTTTACTATAGGGGTTTATTAGATTCCAAGATCACATTTAGGGGCTGATAAAAGTGTCCATATCAAGACATCATCAGGCAATGCTTTCTCCCTGAAAGACCAGCTGCTGGTGATCCTTTCTCTTCTATGTTTTGTTGCTTTCAGCTTCTGGATTCCTCTGGCTTCCTTTTCACTCCTGTGGCTTTCTCTCTGTGCTTCTGTGAGTTTCTCTCTTTGTCACTCTCTATTTTCATCCTGATTATAAAGGATTCTAGTAAGAGGATTAAGATCTACCCTGGGTCACACTTTACTGAAGTAATCAAATCAAAGGGTCCCACCTGCAGTAGATTTACACCCATGGGAAAATATGTACTTCTAATATCATATTTAGTATGAAGATCTTGAGCACAACCTCTTTAAGATTAAATTAAGAAGGATGCATACCATCACTGCTACTTCTGAGTACAATTTTAGGGGTCACATAAAAATTATGATAGGAAAATAATAAAATAGTTAATGTACAATTTATATTCATGAAATAATTTAATAATCTCCTGAATTTAATGTCATTACTAAATAGTCAAGATATTAAACTGTAATCATTATTAATTTAATTGTCTTAGGTTTTCTTATTTAATGAGGTTAATATTGCCACATAATATGGGTCCCTCTTTTAATTCATTCACTTATTCAATAAGTCTTTATAAAACTTTTAGTAAGCAATTGACACTCTTTTATAAGTTAGAGTAGAATAATGGTAAGCTAATATGAGACTTATTGGAAGGAAAAGTGGGCTTTAGTGGCTGATTTGACATGAAAAAGTACCATAGTCCAAGATGCCTCATACATTTCTGTGTGAAGAAATAAAATGGGTGGTGGAAATTCCAATAATTATGTTAGAAGAGGAACACCACAGCCAAGTGGGAAGAGCAAGTGCTCAGCACCTTCTGGCGTCCCTCAGATGATCTATTCTTCCACATTCCCTTTGCAATGCAGCTGTAGGAAATAAGAATGAGAAAGAGGGGCACCAGGAGTAAAAATGCACTGTCCAGGAAGAGCTCCATCTGATTGAAGGTGGTATCTATACAGGCATGTTTGAGGAGACCTGGCACTTCACAGAAGAAATGGTCTATGACATTTCTTCACCAAAGGGGAACCTGCATGATTAACACTGTCTGCACTAATGAACTGGTCAAACCCATCAGCCAGGTCATGGTCACCAGTTGCAAAAAGACACAAGAATGTATGAGCATGGTGTAATGCAACAGCCAGCATACTGCCACATAGCAGTCAACAGCCATTGCTGCAAGAATGATGCACTCTGTGGAACCCATTGCAAGGCCACATAGAGTTGACCAACACAACCATCACAAATTATCATCTTATCTGGACCTTCAAGTTGGACAGAAGCTGCAGGACATTTCTGGCTGTGTAGCAGACATCTATGGAAGATAAGTGGCTGAGAAAGAGGTACATTGGGGTATGATAGAGATGGGGATTCAGATGAGACAAAAAATCATGGCTGTATTGCCAAGCAGGATCAGCAAGTAGAAAATCACAATGAAAACAAAGAGGGCCATCTCTAGCAGAGGCTGGCTGGAGAAACCCAGAAGGAAAAAACCACTGAAAGAGCTGATGTTGGGGCTGACCATTACCTTTCATTGCATTGCTGCTAAGAAAGAAGATATATTTACATACATAGGTACCCAAGGTTGAATAGAAATCTACAATTTGAGAGGATATTCTTGGTTTTTAGTCTTTTAATTCTTCAATATAAATTATAATCCCAAATTTAAACACTTACTCCAATTTTATGTCACAATTACTGTTCTTTCGATGCCTTCCCTAGGATTTTTCTGGTTCGCCAATTTTCAAAATACATAATATCTGAAACCTTTACATTTCTATTTCTTTACCTCTGCCTCTAAACATGCTTCTATCCCCTCAATTTTAGAACCTAACAGTGCTATTAGACTTCATTTTGTCCTTTCTGTTCTCTTCATCTTCTGCTATCCTCTTCTAAATGAGGGTGCAATGTTATATGACTTCAATATCTACATGTAATCAGAAGGGTCAATTTTCTGATTTCACTGTTGTATGAGACAGCAGCTGAAGCTGCCCTTCTTTCCACATTCCTACATTTCATTATCCTATTTATGTTTTCTGTCCTTTTGGTTTACTGAAACAGAGCTCATAAAGTTTGCAACCAGCTTGTAACAGTAAATCCAATGGGTTCCTCTCAATTCCTTTCTGCCTCATTACTCTTAATGAAATATATTAACCACTGTGCTTTTATTCTTTAAATTCTGACCATTACTAAATTCTTAACAGTTTAATTCTTCCTCCATTATGACAGATTTCCCTTTCCTTTACTGAATTTTATTCTCCCTCCTCCCCATTATTGCCATTTCACAGTTTTCAATATCTGTTTTCATGGGGCATTTTTGGGATATTGGAATTGTCCTGCATAACATTTCAATGAAGGATACAGACCATTATGCATTTTGTCATAACCTATAAAATTGTGCAGGATAGAGTGTAAACTATAATGTTAACTCTAGTCCATAGTCATTAGCAATGCTTCAATATGTGTACATCAATTGTAACAAATGTACCACACTAATGAAAGATGTTGCTAATGGGGAAAAGCATGGGAGGGGGAGGAGGTGGCATATATGTGAATTCCATATATTTTCCATGTGAAAAGTTCTGTAAAGTAAACCTTCTTTAAAAATTGAAAAACAATCTGTTTTCTTCAAATTTTATGTTAATTCTTCTCAAAATTTTCACCCAATCACATGACTTCAAGTCATTGCTGTGACACCATGAGTTTGCCTTCATTTCTTTTTAACAGTTTTGCTTATTAAACTATATATTATTATGTCCGTGTTTATGTAAGCATATTCTAATATCATCGTTAATTCAACATATCTAGCCATGAGTCCAAGTTCCCACCACAAAAGTTTTTTGATGACTTCCTTGAAAATAGTGCATACCCTTTTCCAGGCTTGTCAACTGAAAATGCAGCTTCATATTTGACCCCAACTTCTGCTTCCTGTATCTCTAATAATCCTTTCCTATTGTCATCACTTTCTATCAGATCCTAAAAATTTACTGAAATATGACTCTTTATCATTTTTCTTCCAAGATAAAAACATGTAGCAGTGTAGTAGTTTGGCAGTTTGATATAGTTATGAATTCCAAAAATAAATATTGGATTAGGCTTGTAAACTGGTCTGTTCATCTGAGCATGATTAAGTTATGATTAGGGATTTGATTGGGCCATGTTAGTAGGGTGTTGAGACCCACCCCTTGGTGGGTAGGGTCTCAAAGATAAAAACATGGCAAAGGACATAGTTTGGGTAGTTTTGATGTTGGAGTTCTGATGCTGAGTGTTAATGCTGGAGCCCAGGGGAGTAAGCACACAGAGGACCATCATTGTGAGGAAGGAGAGAACGCTCCAGGAAAAGAAATGAGCCATTTGCCTGATGGCTCACAGCTGGCATTGTGGAGGAAACAGAGGTGCTGATCCCAGAAAGAAATGGAGCCCCGGAAGAAAGAAACCCAAGAAGCCTGAACCCTGACAAATGTTGGCAGCTGTCTTGCTCCAAAACATAGCAACAGACTTTGGTAGAAACTGTAAGTTTCTACCCCAAACAAATACCCTTTATAAAATCCAACAGATTTCTGGTATTTTGCATCAGCACCCCTTCTGCTGATTAATACAAGCAGCTTCTCAGTTTGCAAAATATCTAAATCAATATTGTTTTAATGTATATATTGCTCTGTGAGCTTCTGAAGCTTTTTGTGTTTAGCAGTCGTTCTGTATTTATGACACACTGAGTTTTATATCTACTGTTACCCTATATTACAGTTTTCTTTATGATGATTATTATAAGAATCTTGTAGGAAAGAGCAATAAATAGTATTTTAAAGGGCTCATAGACATGACTTGGGTAGAAAACAGGTATTTTCCATCTCTCTGCTTTCCTTTCTCTACAAGCTCTTTCCCATCAATCTCATTTACATAATAACATCAGACTTCATCTCTAATCAGACAATTTGCAAATACATGCAAACACACACATTTATTGTTTGCCCCCAATCTCACATTTTCCCTTCACTGAATTCATTATAAAAAGAAAGACAAAAAGATTGTTGTTTTCTACCTCAATATTGTGTCTTGTCAAAATTAACACAGTTCTTCATGAATGAAATAGATATCATGAAAGACCTTCACCTTCAGAGATTTTCCTTCTGAACCAAGATAAGGTACTCAGAGATGTTGCATCATGGTTGCAGCTATGTCAGATGCTTCCATCTGCAAGTTTCTTCTTGGCAATGAAAACCCCTAAACAAGACCATAATACAGAATAAGGTAGAAAATGAAAGTAGGGCTGATCACTCCAAAAAATTATTTCAGCTTATGCATTCATAATCAAGACCATCCTTTTTTACTCTCTTAATGACATCTTAAACAATTGCTTTAAAGTTCCTAAAAAATTAATCTAAGTATAAATGATTCATAAAGTTATTTTCTTCTACAGAATAACATACATTCATATGTTGAAAGAGGGAAGGGTTGATTATGATATTAGCATCATATTCAGATAATACATTTTCTAATTAGCACTTCCCCCATGAATTTAAGTGACAGATAGTATGGGATCTCTATACAAATAATTGTTTTAATCAATTCAATAAGTGAAACATATGTGTCTGGTAAAATACTTAAAAAATAATACTCACCTCTCCTTAATCTGACTAACAGCAGAGCATTTAATGCTTGTTTATGACTGATAAAGGAGCCATAGACAATTAATTGACTTTGTCCCCATGCACATTAATTCAATTGTATATTTATTCCTTTCAGACACTTTTTGTTAAGACTCATTCACTGAGTTTAAAATCAGTGGTATATACCTTCACAAGGTCTTCTAGTAGGTCCTATTACATTTCTGGTATCTTTATTTAGAATAATTGGGGTGATTGGAGTAGTTGTGTGAATCTCTAGAGAAGACAAATCTTGAGGCACATTTTGAAGAAGGTTGTGATTTCCAAGTCAGGAGATGCCAGGTCTGAACTAGGGATCTTATCTGTATCTGGAAACTGCAATTGGTATTTTAAAAAACAATTAGAACAGAGTGAAAAAAATATCTGCCCTATATGCCTCCTTTTCCCAAAGTTACTCCTAGCTAACAGTGTACTGCTAAATGCAGATATTACTTGCTTCCTTGGGATTCTTTTCCCAGTGACTTCAGCCAGTAAATCTACCACATATCACTCATTGTGACTTCCTCACTTTCTCATGATTTTAGAGAAAAAGAACATTCCACTCCTTTTAGGAGCTTACACATGTCTTTATTTCTGGTGCCTGCTTTTCAATTTCAGATAAAAGATGGTAGCCTTTCTGCCAAGAAAGCTTACATTTTTCTCTCCACCTGCAAGTGTCCCTAAAATCTTCAGGCAAATATTTATGGGGACAAAGTCCATATGTTCTTAAGATATTTTTCATTGCATTACATTTAAATTTCATACTAAAAGAAAAAGTCAGAGGATATATTGGATTCTAATAACGATAAACTTGGTGAAGTTGGGGTGAACTGATAACTTTGATTTAATTTGAAATGCTTAAAGAAGTTAGGTGGATTGATGGGTAAATAGATGGAGAGATAACTCATTAACAAAGTACAAAATTGGTAGAATATGTTACCATAAAACTCTTTCATGTTTGCTGTGTTAGAAAATATTCATAAGAAAATATTAGGGAAAAGTTACAAATTCATTTCTTTTCATTTATGAATTTTGATTGATGTAAATAATCCAAATAAACATTAGCAAATATCACACAGTTATATGTTAGAAGAATAATAAATCTATATCCATTGATTTTATTTCCAGTAAAGTAAATATGGTTCAATATTAGAAAATCTATTAATGAAATTCTAATAATAGCATTGATTACATTAATAAATTAAGCAATGTGGTTACCTGAATATTCACTTGAAGGGAAGGTTAACAGCTGTTTAGGGGTCTTTACTCCTTCTTAAGACACTCGAGGATTTCATTTCTTTCTTTGAATCCCTCTTGTAATATAAATTCAATAAATTTCTTGTAGTATATTGGATCAAAGATAAATGAGAGTCTGGATACATTACTATAGGCTTGTTCCTCATAACCAGGATTGATGAGATGTGGCTGCTCCCAAAAATGGGATATAGTTTCCCAACTTGAGAAGGCTATATAGCTAGCAAGGTGTGCAATTGAAAAGAGCTGATGACTTCCCTGAGGTCAGATGGCTCATGGCTCCTCAACTTCCTTTCCTGTGATTTTATATAAGAAACCGTAATTACAAGTCATAATATCTTTTTAAATCTATTTTTTTCTTTTTTAAAAAGCATAATATCTTTGTTTATGCAATTGTCATTCATGGTTTGTGATATGCCCTAAATCCTATCTTAATGTTAATTATACTTGATACAGGAAAAACCTACTCTGTTTTAAGAATTTAAATATCAGTGCAAACTTAATAACTATCCTGCTAATAAAGAAGCATTCACAAAAATTAATCTAATCTAATTCAACATTGCTTACTGATTAATGTTCTAAGTAAATTATAAAGAGAATAAAACTTCCTTAATACGAGCATGTCTACATTTCTGTTTGTGAACACATGCACCAAAGTTTGAAGGTATGTGTGTTATTTGTTTATCAAACTGAAAATTAACATCAATAAACAAAGCTGAGGAATATTTCAATAAAATGAGAATAACATAGAATCTGGCTCTTATAAATAATATTTTACTTTCTTTGGGGAATTCTAATAACAAAGTGAAACAAAAAGATAGGCATATATGCTAAAAAGAAGAGGCAAATGTCATTATGGGTAGATAACAAAATTTTTGTTTAGACAACTTAGAAAAATCAATTGAAAAATATTAGAAACATTGGGATAATTCAGTAATGTTACTAATTATAAAATAATACACAAAATATAATTTAAAAAATAATACTTAACTATAAAATTAGAAATTTTCAATACAGAAGAGCCATAAATGCAACAAACTTTAAATGCACAGAAATAATTTTCAACACTGTTCATAGTACATGCAAAGAATATATGTGAACCAGTACTACACTAATGTAGAACTTGAAGTAATTAAAAATCCATGGTATTATATAATATATTCTGGAATGTGAAATCTCAGTATTATAAAGACATTGACTCCTCTATTAATTGATTTGTTCTGAGAAAATATTGCAAAATTTCCTTGTAGCATGACTTATACCAAAGAAAAATCTGTAATCTTATATCAATCCAAAGTTGATTGGGCAAACAAATTGTGTCTTAATTTCACAGAGTGGAATACTAGGCAACCATTGAAAATACAACAATTTTCCATATATTTGTGGCCACTATATTTATATTTTAGTAGGAAACCCCAATTTAAAAAAATACATTGAGGTATATTATATTATAGCTCATCCATGTGCATTGTCCCTTCTGCATCACCCCATGCAGTAGGATTATACACACCCACCCTCTTTAATTCAGGTGTGGCCATATTGCTTCCTATGGCCAAAGGAATGTGAGTGTAAATGATATGCATTGTTTCTAGCAGAAGTTTTAGATCACCCATGGCCCCCTTTCCCTCTGCCATGTTGGCCAAGACATGGTATTCCAGATAAAGTCTGCTTCATCAGCTTTGGTCCAGAGGGAAGATGATATAATCCAGGGCTACAGGAACCACAACGATCTATAGATTCAACACAATACAATACAATCCCCAGAAATCTTTTGGTAGGACTTTAGAAGCTGATTCTAAAATTTATATGAAATTGAAAATGACCTAGAAGAGTCAAAACAACTTTGAAAAAGAAGAAACTGGGAAGACTAATCTTACTACCTGACTTCAAATTATATAATATGTAATATTCAAATAATGTGAGATTAGCCTAAATATAGAAAAAATACAGAATCCAGAAATAGACCCATGCAAATATTGTTAGTTGATTTCAATAAAAGTATTGAGGCAATTTAAAGAAGAAAATGAAATTTTTTCAATGAATGTTATGGAACAATAGATACCAGTATGGAAAAATGTGAATCTCCACCCCTATTTCACACCATAAACAAATATTAACTTCAAATGGATCATAGACTGTAATAGTCAGGGTTTTCTAGGGAAACAATCTACAGGAGATATCTATAAATAGTATGAGATTTTATAAAATTGTCTCTTGGGACCGTGAGGATGCAGAAGTCAGTCCAAATTTTGCAAACAGGCTGCAAAACCAGGGGCTCCGAAAAAGGTTCTTGATGAGTTTCCAGGAGACGTTGGCTGCCCAAAGTCAAGTTGGAAATTCTCTCTGAATGCTGAAATCACTTCTCCTTTTAAGACATTAATTTCCCCTTTTAAGACATTCAACTCATTGCTGACAGCACTCTCCTTGGTTGATTGTAGATTAATCAGCCATCTATGCAATGAACTCAATAATGACTAGAGTGCATAAGTGTCCTTGTATTACAATTAGCCCAGTGCTTGCTTGACCAAACAACTGGGCACAATTACCTGGCTGAGTTGACACATTAGCCTAACCATCATATAAACCTAAAAGCTAAATTGAAGCTCTAAAACTTTTAGAAGAAAACATAAGAGACAACCTTCACAAAAACTTCTTAAACACCATATAAAGAAAAAATGGATAAGTGGAACTTCATCAATATTTAAAAACCCCTGCTTTTACAATGACACTTTTAAGAAAATGAAAAGGCAAGCCACAGAATGGAATATATTACATTCTATACATATATATATATATAAAACAAAGGAATTGCATTCAGTGTATATGGAGAACTCTTACAACTCAGTAACAAGATAACAAACTAATTTAAAAATGGACAAATGATTTGGACAATTCACAAAAAGTATGAATAAGCAATAAACACATAGTGTAACAAGCACATAAAGCATGCCCAAATCATCAGGGAACTACAAATTAAATTGTGATGCTACCCCACCATTGCACATCCATTATAATTGCTCTAATTGAAATATTGCCATAGCCTAAGTTTGGTGATTATGTTGGTGGTAAGAATTTTGTGAACAATTGCAACTCAGAAATTGCTGGTATACATGTAAAATGGTACAACCACTTTGAAGAACAGTTTGTCTCTTTCTTACAAAGTTACACATGCACTTACCATATAACTCAAAATATTCAAAAACATTCATACCAGCTTTAATCATAATGCCCAGAGCAATAAATACCACATGTGCATGCACCCATCAATACATGATTTGACTGACAAATTATGGTAAATACATACAATATTATACTATATTAAATACATACAATAATATAACCATAGAAAGGTGCAAAAAACTGATCTAACCTATAGTTATACAAAATGGATCAGTGGTTGCTAGGACTGTTGGAATTAATTGAAAAGAGAAAGATGGAACTATCTGAGATGACAGAATATTCCTATTTGTTGATGGAGGTGATGATTACATATGTGAATGCATTTGACAAAACTCATCTAAGTGTACAATTAAAGTGGTTGTATTTTGTTGTATGTAATTATAACTGTGTAAAGTTGATTAAAATATGAATATAAAACTTGCAACTATTTACATGCATGATAAAATAAATTAGCCTTTAGAAAGCAGTTTTGGGGTTAAAAAGTACTTTTACAATAGTGATTTTTATTTCTCTTCATAACCACATAAGGTAGTTATATTTTTAATTCTTCTTCTTTGAGAAACTGAATCTCAGAAAGATTAAGTGACCTGCCCATGGCCTACAGTTAACAAATAGTTAATAATTAGGCCTTTGTATTTCAATGATCTTTCCATTAGAAAATAGCATTCATTAGTCCATTGTCCCTTCTGCTATAATTCCAGGTTGCTAAGCAAAGTAAAATTACTCAGTCTTCTTTTAAATATGATATTTATTATATATTAAAATAACTATAAAAGAATATGCAGAGTAAATAATTTTGGCATTTGCTAAAATTGGCTGATTTCTACAAGATTGACACAATTGTGACAGAGTGGATTTTCTAGAATCAAAGATTTCTATTAAATTCTTCTGCACATTGAAATCACTACAAAAAATTATAAAAATTACTCAAGGGTAGAAAATCAAGACTTGTGTAAAACAAATAATTTAGATGAAGGTCATTTTCTGATTTATAATTGTCAATGACCAAAATATCAGTATATTGTAACTATATAGAAAATATGCCATGTATAGCTTGACAGTTAAGATCTTTGCATCCTAACTGGGAAGTTGGCATATCATTTAAAAATCCCTTGGGAATAAAAATGCAAAAAGATGGATTATTCACCAGCTTGCTCAAATTTTAAGTCCAGATAACATTCATTTTCTTTTTAGTAGCAGTAATTAGTTACAGGTTTAAAAAAAAAAATCTAGCATTCTGTAAACAAAGTTGTATGTATACAATTATTTTCCACTTTTTACACTTACCTTTTAACAGAATCATCCAAATTGTTGCATGTACTGCTTGAGAAAAGCAAACTTGGGCAACTGTTCCTAATTTGTTTCATCTTGTTATATGACCTGACAGCTCCTCATCTAAGACCAATACCAAAAACCTATATTGTACATGTTTACAGGCAAGAATCTCCAGCAGACTGAAAAGGCAAAATTGAGATAAATATCAGATTAGCAAAAGGCCTGGCCACTCACCAGTTTTATATTTTTAAGGAGTTCATTGAGGGAGTTGCCATGGGTGGTGGGGCGTAGCACAGGTGTCTTAAACCTGGGGCCTCCACCTGCTCACCAGTGCCTGCCAAAGAGAGGGGGACAGATCCTGGTTCCTAGAGACACCGCCTTGGGGCATGTGGAAGCTGCACAAGAGAGAAGTGCTTCTGGAGGGGGAGGACAGCCTGAGGAAGGGAAGCCACCACTGTGCAGTGTTTGGAAACTTTCCCCAGATGCTGTTGAAACTGCTATGGTTCAACATGACGTGTATCATCTGAGTATCTGTTTATGAGATTGCTTCTTTTTGATCCAACTGGATCAAAAGAGCTCTTCATAAGGACTAAAATTGTTTCATCTTAATAGATATTTCTTATAGGAGTTAAATGCAGGTTCCCAACTCTTGTAAATGGAGTTGACTATCTTAAGCATTTAAACATGGTTACTAGTGGAACTTTGAGTAATCACACTTTGGTAGTGTTGGTGCTTACCCTACTTTTTATTTTTTAAATCTTGAAATGTGTGGTTACTCTAAAAAGTAGCTCTCTTAGATGTCATGGTGAGAACTTTTATGTGACCACTGAGTTACCTGAAGAAGCTGAACATAAGTAGTGGTTGTCAACGATGAGCAATAATGTTGTTTCAGGATGGACTCTGTTGAAAAATTTAAGTTGATCCTCCATATGTTCTGCTCCCATGTCTTCTACTGATGACTAAAGCTCTTTTTTCTTCTATGTTTTTATTTTGAAACATTTGGAACCTGCAGGAAAGATGGAAGAATAGAGTGAACACCTACAATCCCTTCACCTAGTTTCACCCATCATTAACACTGCCACTTTTAAGGTTCTTTTTCTGATCTTTTAGTTTACAGAGTCATCTACACCCTATTTCTTACTCTGGTTTTTATATTACTTTATTAGGGTATCTATAATTTAATATGTAGAAAAAGATTTGCAGAAGAAAAAAATAGAGAAAATGCGTGTTAATTGTGACAGATTAGTCATACTCTAAATTTAATTAATTTCCTTTAAAAGGACTCATCTTTCTTTCAGAGCTAACCACTCTTAGAATAAAATTTTAGATATAGACAGGCAAGATGGCATCAGTTTAAGTGGGTGCTCACTATCTATCTTGCAAAAGACAGTTGATTGGGGACAGGATCCTGCCTGAGAGAGCTGTTCTGGAAGCCCACAGAGCTGGAGACTTTGGGGCATTGATCTGGAAGGAGCTGGACAGGGAGATAACTTGCTTAAGATAAAACCATGAGTTTTTATCCCCATGCCTGGAAATCAGGGCTAGCTTAGCCCCAACCTTAGAACAGGAGACTGGGGTGAGCCCTGACTCCTGCCAGCCACCCAGCAAAAGGGAGCATTCTCCAAGAGTGGGAGGGTTCTGGCAAAGGGCAGAGAGGGGTTTCCTTTCTGTGGGTTTGGTTGCCTGGACCCCCTTTGAGTTTTGCGGAGCATACCAGTGAGCTTGAAGTGGCACCTGGCAGAGGTTCACCTCTTGAGGAAGCCTGATTTATCTAACTGCCTTGAGATATAGGAACTTGGCCTGAGAGAGGGTTGAGTCAGCCAATTTAATAATTTAATAATTCCACACTGAGGACTATCAAAATTTCAACTCCCCTTAGGGAGTCAGGCAGTGTGAAACACTTAATAAGTTTCCATGAACCTATTTAGGGTCCTCTTGGAGGAGGGGGTGGTCTAGAAGAAGCTTGAAAATCATTTCTGTGCAGTGAACTCAGTCATCAAGGTCTCATTTGAATTTTAACCTGACCAGGAGAGAAGGGGGGGGATCTGCTCACAGCCTGTTGAATCCTTCTGCCCTAGGAGAGTCAAACCTGCCCAGGGGAAAGTGACTGAATATATTGAGGTCCCTAGCTCAATCCCCAGCTTATCTAAGAGTAGCAATCCATTGGGATATCTAACATCCAGCTGATGCTTTAGGACAGGGAAAACATAGGCAGTAATATTGTAATTAGCTTCTTTTTGATCCCTTATGTGGCACTTAGATATAGTTATTAATTTCAAATTAGATATTGGATTATGCTTGTAAACTGGTCTGTTCCTGTGGGTGTGATTAAGTTATGACAAGGGCTTTGATTGGGCCATGTCAGTAAGACATTGAATTTTCAGGACATAAACTACATGGCAGAGCAGAGGAGTTAGCTGGAGTTTTGATGTTGGAGTTCTGATGAGGAAGGAGAGAAGGCTCTGGAAAAAGAGATGAATCATTCAACTGAAAGTTCACAGGTGGCCTTGTGAAGAGAAGCAAAGCCTAGAGAGCCTCATATTCTACAGCTGAACTTGTGGAGGAAACAGGGGAGCTGAGCTTGGAGAGAAAGAGAGCCACAGGAGGAGAGGAATCCAAGAAGCCTGAACCCTGGTAAATTTCAGCAGCTGTCTTGCTCTAACATGTGGCAACAGACTTTGGTGAAGGAAAAAACTTATGCTTCATAAGCTGGTAACTATAATCTTCTCCCCCAAATAAATACCCTTTATAAAAACCAACAGATTTCTGGTATTTTGCATCAGCACATCTTTGGCTGACTAATACACCTTATTTAAAAAAAAAAAAAAAAAGATTACTTAAAATTTTTTTTTAACTTAGTTTACTTGTTAACCTGCCTCAAAACCTGCAGAGAGAAGCCTGAAAGAAATTAACTGATGAACAGATGCAGACTGAGAAGCTCTACAAAGGCCCAAGAAGGAATGCTATTCTTACTTCTTGTTTGACTGCCTGCTTGTGTGTTTGATTTTTTTGTTTCTTGTTTTTCTTTCCTCTCCCCGCCCTTTATTTAAATTGGTGCTGCTAGCTTGTTTCTTCTTTGCTGTGCTTCTTATTCCTTGATTTCCCATTTTCTCCATATACTGATTTTGTCTACCACTGCTATCTCTTTTCCCTCCTTCATCTTTCTATCTTCTGCTTTCTGTTGTGGTTCTTACATTCTACATTTCTTTATTTAGTCCTCAACTTCTGTGGTTTCAATTTTTATCTAGTCTATTCTGTTTTGGCTTTTTAAAATTATTATTACATTTTTTCTTTCTCTCCTTTCTTTAATCTTTCTCTCTCTCACAGTCATTCTGGCCCTTTAAATCATTCTATTCAGTTTCCCATTTCAGTGTAGGTTCTCCACATTTTTATTCCTACTACTCTACACTGCTTACATGAGTTAAATATTCATTTTATTAAGTTTTATATGGCCCCTCTTCTAACTTTTATTATTATTAATATTATGCTTTTAGTTTTCTTACCTCTTTTGCTTTCTCTGGCACTAATCTTTCTCTTTCAAGGGAACATAGAAAACAGCAAGGAAGTAGAACAAGAAGAACAAAGTGTCAAAGAGAAACCTCAACACACACGCAAAAGCAGCAGCTAAATAAAACTCTAGAGCAGAGAGAGAAGCTAATCAACTGAATAAACCCATCAAGGTAAAAAGATAATGAGATGACAACAAAAAATTACAAACCATACTAAGGGACAGGAAGACATGGACCAGTCCAGTGAAAAAACTTAAAACCAGCAAGAGATGCACACCATCAAACAACTAATCAAATCTGTCCAAACAAATATCATGGACCAACTTAATAGAGTGAAGGAAGAGATTCAGGATATTAAGAAGACACCGGGAGAACATACTGAAGAAATTGTAAACATGCATAAAAAGATAATGGATATGATGGTGATGAATAGCAAAATTTAATAAATCAAACAGATACTGGAATCACATAACAGCAGTTTTGAACAAGAAGAAGAAATAATTAGTGATGCGAAAGACAGTACATCTGAAATCAAACAGATAGTAGAACAGATATATAAAAAGATAGAAAAAATCCAGCAAGGACTTAGGGATTTAACCGACAACAGAAAACTCACAAACATATACATTATAGGCATCCCAGAAGGAGAAGAGAAGGGAAAGGGAACAGAAGGGGTGTTGGAGGAAATAATGGCTGACCACTTCCTAACCCTATTGAGGGAGATGGACATACATGTCCAGGAAGCACAGCACACCCCAAACAGTATAAATCCCAACAGGCATACTCCAAGACATATACTTGTCAAAATGTCCAATGCTCAAGACAAAGAGAAAATACTCAAGGCAATAAGGGAAAAGAAAACTATCACATACAAGGAAAGTTCAATAAGATTACATGCAGATTTCTCATCTGAAACCATGGAGGCAAGAAGGCAATGGTATTACATTGACAATGTACTAAAAGAAAAAAAAAAACTTCCAGCCATGAATTCTCTATCCAGCAAAGCTGGCATTCAAAAATGATGGAGAGTTCAAAATATTCACACATAAACAGATATTTAGAGAGTATGCCAATAAGAAACCTGCACTTCAAGAAATACTGAAGGAAGTTCTTCAGGTTGAAAGGAAAAAAACAGGAGAGATAGTGTTGGAGGAGAGTGTAAGAAGAACTAAAAAGACAAAAAGAGAAATAAAAACAACATATGACATACATAAACACAAAGTAAACATGGCTGATATAAGAAATTCCTTCAGAGAAATAACTGTATGTTAAA
>JAQZBX010012970.1:0-40490 GCA_029593785.1 Cabassous unicinctus
TGCTCTTCTTTTGGAAGTTCCTCAAGTTGCAAATTTAAGTTATTAATTTGATATCTTTCTTCTTTAATATAGATGTTCAAATCTATACATTTCCCTCTGAAACTGTCTACCATAAATTTTGGTATGCTGTGAGTTTGTTTTCATTCATCTCTATTTATTTTCTAATTTCCCTTATAATTTCTTCTGTAACTTTTTGGCTGTTTAGGACTGTACTGTATAATTTCTACATATTTGCAAATTTTTCAGTTATTGATTTCTAGATTCACTCTGTTGTAGTTGGAAAACTTACTTGGAAAGATTTCAATATTTTTAGGTTTACTGAGACTTCTCTTGTGCACTAACATATAGTCTATCCTGGAGGGTGATCTATGTGCACTTGAAAAGAATGTGTATTCTATGTATGTCTGTTACCTAACTGTTTTATAGTCTTGTTCAGGTCTCTGTTTCTTTGTTGATCCTCTGTCTAGATGCTCTATCTAGCATTGAAAGTGATGTGTGGAACTTTCTAATTATTATTGTAGAATTGCCTATCTCTCATTTCATAGATTTTGGGGCCCTGTTGTTTGGTGCATATTTTTTCATAATTTTTATATCTTCTTGTAGAATTGACACTTTTATCAAAATATAATACCCTTCCTTGTAAGAGTTTTTGACTTAAAGTCTATTTTGTCTGATATTAGTATAGCTACTCCAGCTCTCTTTTGATTACTTTTTGCATGGAATATTTTTTCCATCATTTACGTTCAACCTGTTTGTGTTTTAGATTAAGATGAGTCTTCTGTAAACAGCATATAGTTGCATCATGCTTCTTAATCCATTCAGCCAGCCTCTGCTTTTTGTTTGGAGAGTTTAATCCACTTATATTTCAGGAAATTACTGATAAGGCAAAATTTATTTCTGTCATTCTGCTAACTGTTTTCTATAAGATTTATACCTTTTGTGTTCCCTCCTTTTCTCTATTACTGACATCCCCTTTGTTGAGAAGATCTTTTATAATCAGCAATTTTGAATCACTTCTCATTTTCTTTTGTGTAAATATTTTAGATGTTGTCTTTATGGTTACCATGGGAATTATGTTTAACATCATAACTCTATTACACTATAGTTTATGATACCAACTTAGCTTCAGTAGCCTATACATAATCTGTTCCTATGTCTCTCTGTCCCTCCCATTTATGATATTCTTGTCACAAGTTATATCTCTATATATTGTGTGTCCAGTAACAAGGTTTTGAGACTATTTTTATGAATTTGAACTTTAAGCCATGCAAGAAGTAAAAGATAGCATTACAAATGAAAAATGCAATAGTATTGGCATTTTATATTTATCCATATAGCTACCTATATACAAGAAGCCTTTATTTCTTCATTTAGCATTGACATTCTTTCTAGTGTCATTTCCTTTCAACATGAGGACTCCCTTTAGCATTTCCTGAAAGCCAAGTCTAGTGGTAATGAACTCCCACAGCTTTTGTTTATCCAGAAATGTCTTAATTTCTCCCTCATTTTTGAAGGACAGTTTTACCAGATATATTATTCTTGGATAACATTTATTTCTTTCAGCACTTTAAATATGTCTTAATATTTCTAATGAGAAATTGATGTTAATCTTAGTAAGGATTACTTGGATGTGAAATATTGCTTCACTCTTACTAATGTCAAGATACTGTCTTTATTCTTGGCATTCAACATTTTGATTATTTTCAGTTATTTTGGATATATACTAGTAGAGGGATGGCTGGGAGAGTTGAGGAGGATTGGTATTCTTAAAAATAATTGGTAGAATTCACATGTGAAGCCATCTAATCCTGGGATTTTCTTCGTTGGGAGGTTTTTGATGACGGATTCAAACTCTATTTGTAATTGCTCTGTTGAGGTCTTCCATTTCTTCTAGAGTCAGTGTGAGTTTTTAGTTTGTTGCTGGGAATTTCACCATTTCATACAGTTTGTCTAATTTGTTGGCACACAGTTGTTCATAGTATCTTCTTATGATTCTTTTTATTTCCGTGAGATCAATAATGTGCCCTGTCCCATTTCTGATTTTATTTATTTGCATCTTCTTTCTATCTCATTTTCTTTGTCAGTTTATCTAAGGGTTTGTCAATTTTAGTGATATTTTCAAGGAACCAAAGTTTGGTTTTGTTAATCTATTTTTTTTTTAATTCTCAATTTCATGTATTTCTGCTCTAGCCTTTGTTATTTCTTTCCTTCTGCTTCCTTAGGTAATGGTTTGCTGTTCTTTTTCTGGTACCTGTAAGTGTACCAGAAAGGCTTTACTGTAAGCCTTTAGGACTATAAATTTCCTTCTCAGGACTACCTTGACTACTTGTAGTTTTCATTCATCTTGAGATATTTACTGATTTCCTTTGCAATTTCTTCTTTGACCCACTGATTGTTTAAAAGTATATTTTAAATGTCCTTTTATTTGTGAATGTTCCAGTTCTCTGCCTGTTATTGATTTCCAGCTGCATTCCATCATGATCAGAGAAAGTGCTGTGTATAACTTCAATTTGTTAAATTTATTGAGACTAGTTTTGTTACCCAACATGTGGTCTATCCAGGAAAATGATCCATGCACACTTGAGAAGAATGTATATCCTGCAGTTTGGGGTGCAATGTTCTGCATATGTCTGTTAGGTCTAGTTCACTTATCATATTGTTCAAGTTCTCTGTTTTCTTATTGATCCTCTGTCTACATGTTCTATCTATTGGTAGTGTGGTATATTGAAGTAGCCCACTATTATTGTAGACACATCTGTTTCTACAATATTTGCCAAGATTTGCTATGTGTATTTTGGGGTACCATGGTTAGATGCATAAATATTAATGATTTTTATTCCTTCTTGGTGGATTGCCCCTTTTATTAATAAATAGTGTCCTTCTTTATCTCTTATAAAAGTTTTGCATTTAAAGACTATTTTGTCCAATATTAATATAGCTACCTAGCTATTTTTTGTTACTATTTCATGGAATATCTTTTCCCAACCTTTCGCTTTCAACCTATTTGTGTCATTGGGTCTGAGGTGAATCTGCTGTAAACAACATATATTTGGATCATGCTTTTTTGTCCATTTTGCCAATTGGTGTTTTGATTAGGCAGTTTAATTCATTAACATTCATGTTACTACTGTAAAGGCAGTATTTACTTCAGCCATTTTATCTTTGGTTTTTATATATCATATCATTTTTTATGTCTCTAGTTTTACCCTTTTAGTTATGCTTATTGATAATTTTCATTTCTTCACACTACTCCAGCCACTGTCTCCTGACTTTTATTTTCAGTCTGCAGAACTCCTTATAGTATTTCTTGTAGGGCAAGTCTCTCATTGACAAACTCCCTCAGTTTCTGTTTATCTGTGAATTTTAAACTTTCCCTCATTTTTGAAGGAAAGTTTGCCAGATAAAGAATTTCTGACTTGCAGTTTTTCTCTTTCAGTTTCTTAAATATATCACATCACTGCCTTCTTCCCTCCATAGTTTCTGATGAGAAATTGGCACTTAGTCTCATTGAGGATCCCTTGTATGTGACAAATTGCTTTTCTCTTGCTGCTTTCAGAATTCTCTCATAATCTTTGGCATTTGACATTCTGATTAGTATGTGTCACAGAGTAGATCTATAATGATTTATTCTGTTTGAAGTATGTAGAACTTCTTGGACATGGTTATTTATGTCTTTTATAAGAATTGGGAAATTTTGGGCCATTATTTCTTCAAATAGTGTTTCTATCCCTTTTCCCTCCTCTTATCCTTCTTGAACACCCATGGTGCATATATTTGTGCACTTTGTACTATGATTCAAATCCCTTAGATGGTGCTTAATTTTCCATTCTTTTCTCTACCTGTTCTTTTTTCTGTAAGATTTTTATTGTCCTGTCTTCTAGTTTGTTGATTCATTCATCTGCCGGTTCAAATCTGCTGTTGTATGCTGTCCTAGTTTGAGTCTTTTGTGGACCTCAGAAAATTACGTTCTGAAGTTAACCCATGCCTTTGTGTGTAAACCTATTTGATGTGGAATCTTTTAGTTAGATTCAGTTAAAGGAAGTTTTGATAAGATCACTTTTGATTATGTTGCTTTAATTAAGGGTCTTTGATTAGATTGCAAGACCCACAGTGGGTCCTAATCCTTTTACTAAAGTCCTGAATAAACAGAGGAGAGGGCAGAAAAAGAGAGCCACCATTTTAATCTGCCATGTGAGAGAGGACTCCAGGATCACCTGCACCTACAGAAAGACTGAGAAACCCCAAGAGTCTGAGAGAGCGGCCAGAGCCTGGAATCACTGAAGCGGCCAAAGCTGAGCTAACAAAGCCCGGGAAGAGAGGGGAGAGATGAGCCATATGCCTGATTGCCCATAGCTGAACTCGAGGAGAAAGTGAGTCTGGAGGAAAAGGCAGAGCCCAGCCACATTTTGCCTTGCCATGTATCAGGAGTCCAGGATTGCAGGCAGCCAACTCTTGGTGAGATAGCATCTCTGATGATGCCTTGATTTGGACATTTTCACAGCCTCAGAACTGTAAGCTCTTACCCTTAAGAATTCCCATTATAAAGGCCAACCCATTGAACAAGTGTATGCCAAAATAACTAGACAATGTAGATCAGATGGACAAATTCCTAGAAACACATGAAACACCTACACTGACCCAAGAAGAAAAAACCAATCACAAGTAAAGATATTGAAACAGTCATCAAAAACCTCCCAAAGATGAAAAGCCCGGGACCAGATGGTATCACACATGGGTTTTGCCAATCATTCCAGGATGATCTAATACCAATCTTGCTCAAGCTCTTCTGAAAAAATTGAACAGGAAAGAACGCTACCAAATTCATTCTATGAAGCCAACATCATCCTAATACCAAAACTAGATATAGATACTACAAAAAAAGAAAATAATAGACCAATATATCTAATGAATATAGATGCAAAAATCCTCAACAAAATACTTGCAAACAGAATCTAAAAGCATATTAAAAGAATTATACACCACGATCAAGTGGTTTGTATCCAGGTATGTAAGGGTGGTTTAAAACAAGAAAATCAATTAGTGGAATAAACCACATTGATAAATTGAAGAAGAAAAATCACATAATCCTTTTGATTGATAAAGAAAAGGCATTTGACAAAATACAGCACACTTTCTTGATAAAAACACTCTAAAAGATAATAATAGAAGGAAGCTTTCTCAATATGGTAACTACATATATGAAAAACCTACAGCTAGCATTGTACTCAATGGTGAAAGACTGAAAGCTTTCCTGCTAAGATCAGGAACAAGACAAGGATGTCCACTGTCACCACTGCTATTCAATATTATGCTAGAAGTTCTAGCTAGAGCAATTAGACTAGATAAAGAAATAAAAGAGACACAAATAAGAAATGAGGAAGTAAAACTTACACTATTCACTGATGATATGATCCTACATCTGCAAAACCCTGAAAAACCCACAACAAAGCTACTAGAACTTATAGATGAGTTCAGCAAAGTGGCAGGATACAAGATTAATATGCAAAAATCAACAGCATTTCTATACACTCCTGATGTGCAATCTGAAGAGGAAATCAGAAAAAAATTCCATTTATAATAGAGACTGAAACAATCAAATATTTAGGAATAAACTTAATAAAGCACATAAAGGACCTGTATTCAGAAAACTACAAAACATTTCTAAAAGAAAGCTAAGACTTTAATAAATGGAAGGGCATTCCATGTTCATGGATTGGAATAATAAATATTGTTTAGATGTCAATTCTACCCAAACTGCTTTACAAATTAAATGCAATCCCAATAAAAATCCCAACAGCCTTTTTTGCAGAACTGGAAAATCTAATTATAAAATTTATCTGAAAGGATAATGGGCCCCGAATAGCCATAAATATCTTTAAAAAGAAGAATAAATATGGAAGACTCTCACTTCCTGACTTTAAAGCATATTACTTAGCTACAGTGGTAAAAATAGCGTGGTACTGGCATAGAGATAGCAGACTGACCAATGGAAATGAATCAAGAACTGAGACCCTCACTTCAATAGTCAAGTGATTTTTGACAAGGCTGTCAAGCCTTCCCAGCTAAGTCAGAACAGTCTTCAAGAAATGGTGCTGGGAGAACTGGATAGCCATATCCAAAAGAAAGAAAGAGGACCCCTATCTCACATCTTAAACAAAAATTAAAATGGATCAAGGACGTAAATATAAAAGTGACAGCCATAAAACTCCTAGGACAAAATAGAGGAAAACATCTTCAAATTCTTATGGTAGGCAGTAGTTTCTTAAACCTTACACCCAAAACAGAAGCAACAAAAGAAAAAATAGGTAAATTAAAATCAAACATTTTTGCACATCAAAGGTTTTGTTGAAAGAGTGAAATGGCAGCTGATTCAAAGGGACAAAATATTTGGCAAGCACATATCTGATAAAGGTTTATATTCATGATATATAAAGAGATCATACAACTCAAAAATAAAAACACAAACTACCTGGTTAAAAAATGGGCACAGACTTGAAAAGATAATTGTCCAAAGAAGAAATACAAATGGTGAAGAAACCCATTAAAAATGTTCAACATCACTAGCAATTAGGGAAATGCAAACCAAAACTACAATGACATATCATTTCACACTTATTAGATGGGTCACTATTAAAAAGTGAAAAAATGTAAATGTTGGAGAGGATGTGGATAGACAGGAATGCGTATTCACTGTTGGTTTGAAAGCAGAATGGTACAGGCACTGTGGAGGTATATTTGGTAGTTCCTATTGAAGTTGAATATAGACTTGCCATGGGACCTGGCAATCTATTGCTAGGTATATACCCAGAAGAACTGAGAGCAGTGACATGAACATACATCTGCACAACAATGTTCATAGTGGCGTTATTCATGATTGCCAAAAGTTGGAAACAACCCATGTGTCCATCAATTGATAAATGGATAAACAAATTGTGGTGTATACACACGATGGAATATTATACAGCAGTAATAAGAAATGAAGTCATGAAGCACATGATAACATGGAAGAACCTGGAGGACATTACGTTGAGTGAAGCAAGCCACACAAAAGGATAAATACTGTATGATTGTGCTATTGTGGACTAAATACATTGTGCAAACTCATGGAGTTAATAATTAGACTATAAATCACCAGAAAATAGAATGAGGGTAGAGAATGGAAAGCTGTTGGTTAATCTGTGCAGAACTGGTTAAAAGGTTGTTGTAAATTTTGGAAAAGAATAGAAATGGTGAAAGCACATCATAGTGTTTGCAATAAGGAGAGCTATTACATGGGTATGACAGTGATTGAAAGGATAAGTCCAAGGTCAGATATATTACTTGAAGGAAAACTAAAAAATGTAACATGGGACTGTATAACATAGTGAAATCTCATGCATAATACAATTACAGGTGATATTGTATATTTAAGACTGTTTTTACAAAATATAAATACAATTAAGCTAGAAAAATGTAAACAGAATAGCAGCTAGTACGGCAGAGGAAGCTTAGAGAGATTAAGAGGTGATGAGGGTTTTTTTGCTTGTTTTTCAGTAGGAGACATTATTATTGGAATAATGAAAATACTTTGAAATGATTGAAGTGATGAATGCATAACTATATGACTATACCGAATACCATTGTTTGTACACTTTGGATGGACTTATGTTTTATTAATATATATCAATAATATTGATTTAAAAAAATAAGCCATGGAGCAAATGTGGCTCAAGAAGTTGGGTACCCACCTCCCACATGGGAGGTCCCAGTTTCAATCCCAGTGCTTCCTAAAGAAGATAATCGATAATCAGACACCACAATGAGCAGACGCCACAACCAGCAAGAAGGTGCAATCAGCAGATGCCTCAACTAGCAGACATAGCATCCAGCAGAAACCACAACCAGCAGACACTGCAACTGTCACAACCAGCAGACACCACAACTGCTGCAACGAGCAGACACCACAATGAGCAGAAGCCACAACTGCTGCAACGAGCAGATGCCACAACCAGCAGATGATGAAACCAGCAGATGACACAACCAGCAGGGAGTGGAAGTGGCTCAAGCGGTTGGGTACTCACCTCCCGGGTTTGGTTCCCAGTGCCTCATAAAGAAGATGAGTAGACAACAAACAGACAGATGAAGGAGCCATCTCAGGGGGGAGGGGAATAAAAATTTAAAATAAATAAAAATAAAAAATAATCTGAAAAAAAAAATAAGCCAACCCATTTCTGGTATTTTTCATTAGCAGCCCTTGGCAAACTAAAACATATGCCTCTAGTGTATTTATTTTTCAACTTAATTTTGAACATTGAACAATTGAAAATATAAACAATAATTTAAAAATAAAAAGAAAATATACTTGAATAAAAACACATTTCTCAATTAAATGTACTAGATACAAATAAAATTTTTTGAATCATACAATGTGTTACACAAAATATTTGGTTCATAATATCGCAATCATACAGTATTTGTCCTTTTGTGTCTGGCTTGCTTTGCTCAACATAATGTTTTCCCACTTCCTCCATGTTGTCATATGCTTTATGACTTCATTTCTTCTTACAGCTGCATAATATTCCATCATGTGAATACACCTCAGTTTGTTTATCCATTCATCAGTTGATGGACACGTGGGTTGTTTCCAAATTTGGCAATCGTGAATAATGCTGCTATGAACATAGGTATGCAGATGTCTATTCGTGTCACTGCTCTCAGTTTTTCTGGGAATATATCCAGTAGTGGTATTGAAGGATCATGTGGCAAGTCTATATTCAACTTCTTTAGGAAATGCCAAACAGTTCTCCACAATGGCTGCACCGTTCTGCATCTCCACCAACAGTGAATAAGTGTCCTATCTCTTCACATCCTCTCCAACACTTGTAGTTCTCTGTCTTTTTAATAGTGGTTATTCTGATAGGTGTGAAATGATATCTCATTGTAGTTTTGATTTGCACTTCCCTAATCATTAGTGACGTTGAGCATTTTTTCATGTTTTTGTTTTGTTTTGTTTTGTTTTTTACCATTTGTATTTCTTCTTTGGACAAATGTCTATTCAAGTCTTTGGCCCATTTTTTAACTGGGTCGCTTGTCTTTTTATTGTTGAGTTGTAATATCTCTTTGTATATCCTGGATATTAAACCTTTATCGGACATGTGATTTCCAAATATATTCTCCCATTGAGTTGGCTGCCTTTTCACCCTTTTGACAATGTTCTGTGAGGCGCAAAAGTGTTTAATTTTGAGGAGATCCCATTTATCTATTTTTTCTTTTGTTGCGTGTGCTTTGGATGTAAGGTCCAAGAAACCATCATTTACTACAAGGTCTTGAAGATGTTTCCCTACATTTTCTTCTAGTAGTTTTATGGTCCTGGCCTTTATATTTAAGTCTTTGATCCATATTGAGTTGATTCTTGTATAAGGAGTGAGATAAGGGATCTCTTTCATTCTTTTGGTTATAGATATCCAGTTCTCCCAGAACCATTTGTTGAAGAGACTGTTTTGTCCCATTAACATGGCCTTGGTAGGTTTGTCAAAAACTAGTTAACTGTATAAGTGAGGGTTTATTTCTGGACTCTCAATTCTGTTCCACTGCTCAATGTGTATCTTCATGCCAGTACCATGCTGTTTTGACCACTGTAGCTTTGTAACATGTTTCAAGGCCAGGCAGTGAAATTCCTCCCATTTCGCTCTTCTTTTTTAGAATGCTTTTGGCTATTCAGGTGTACTTTCCCTTCCAAACGAATTTGGTAATTGCCTTTTCTAATTCTGTAAAGTAGGCTGTTGGAATTTTGATTGGTATTGCAGTGAATCTATAAATCAATTTGGGAAGGATTAACATCTTCATGATATTTAGTCTCCCAATCCATGAACATGAAATGTCTTTCCATTTGTTTAGGTCTTCTTTGATTTCATTTAGTACTGTTTTGTAGATTTCTGCATATAAGTCCTGTACTTCTTTGGTTAAATTAATTCCTAGGTATTTGAGTCTTTTTGTTGCTACTGTAAATGGAATTTTCCCCCTGATTTCCTCCTGAGATTGTTCAGTACTAGTGTACAAAAACATTACTGATTTTTGCATGTTGATCTTGTATCCTGCCACTTAGCTGAACTCTTTTATTAGCTCAAGTAGATTTGTCGAGGATACTGCAGAATTTTCTAAATACAGGATCATGTCAAATGCAAAAGTGAGAGTTTTACTTCTTTTCCTATATGGTTGCCTTTAATTATTTTTCTTGCCTAATTGCCCTAGCTAGAACTTCTAGAATATTGAATAACAATGGTGACAGTGGGCATCCTTGCCATGTTCCTGATCTTAGAGGGAAAGTTTTCAAACTTTCCCCATTGAGTATGTTGTAGGCTGTGGATTTTTCAAATATGCCTTTTATTATATTGAGGAATTTTCCTTCTATTCCTATCTTTTAAAATGTTTTTTATCAAAAAATGATGCTGGATTTTGTCAAATGCTTTTCTGTGTTGATTGAGATAATTGTGGGGTATTTTTTCCCTTCAATTTGTTAATGTGATATATTACATTGATTGGTTTTCTTATGTTGAACCAGCCTTGCATACCAGGAATAAATCCCATTTGGTTGTGATGTATAAGTCTTTCGATATGCTGTTGGGATTTGATTTGCAAGTATTTTGTTGAGAATTTTTGCATCTATGTTCATTACAGAGATTTCTTTTCTTGTAGTATCTTTATCTGGCTTTGGTATTAGGGTGATGTTGGTTTCATAACATGTGTTGGGTAATTTTCCCTCCTCTTCAATTTTTTGGAAGAATTTAAACAGGATTGGTGTTAATTCTTTTCAAAATGCTTGGTAGAATTTACCTGTAAAGTCCTGGACTTTTCTTTTTTGTGAGATTTTTGATAATGGAGTCAATCTCTTTAAATGTGATTGGTTTGCTAAATTCTTATATTTCTTGTAGCATCAGTGTAAGTTGTTTGTGTACTTCTAAGAATTTGTCCATTTCATCTAGGCTGTCTAGTTTGTTGGCATACAGTTTCTCAAAATATCTTCTTGTGATCCTTTTATTTCTATGGGTCCAATCATAACTTCTCCTCTTTCATTTCTGATTGCATTTATTTGCATCTTCTCTCTTTTTATATTTGTTAGCTTAGCAAGGGGGTTGACAATTTTATTCATCTTCTCAAAGAACCAGCTTATGGTTTTGTTGATTTTCTCATTTTTTTTCTCAATTTCATTTTTTTCTGCTCTAACCTTTATTATTTCTTTCCTTCTGCTTGCTGTGGGATCAGTTTGCTGTTCTTTTTCTAGTTTCTCTAGTTGTTCAGTTAAGTCTTTGAATTTAGCTCCTTCTTTTTTAATATAGGCATTTAGGGCTATAATTTTCCCTCTAAAGACTGCCTTCACTGTATCCCATAAGTTTTGATAAGTTATGTTCTCATTTTCATTTGTCTCAATATATTTACTGATTTCTCTTGAAATTTCTTCTTTGACCCACTGATTATTTAGAAGTGTGTTGTTTATCCTCCACACATTTGCAAATTTACTTTTTTCCTGTCTATTATTGACTTCCAGTTTCATTCCATTATGATCTGAGAAGGTGCTTTGTATAATTTCAATCTTTTTATACTTATTGAGAGCTGCATTGTGCCCTAACATGTGGTCTATCCTGGAGAAAGATCCATGCACACTTGAGAAGAATGTGTAACCTGCTGAGTTTGGATGCAGCATTCCATATATGTCTATTAGGTCTAACTCGTCTATCATATTGTTCAAGTTCTCTGTTTCCTTGTTGATCTTCTGTCTAATTGTTCTATCTAATGATGTGAATGGGGTGATGAAGTCTCCAATGATTATTGTAGAAATGTCTATTTCTCCCTTCAGTTTTGCCAGAGTCTGTCTCATATATTTTGGGGCACCCTGGTTAGGTGCATAGATATTTATGACTGTTATATCTTCCTGGTGAATCATCCCTTTTATTAATATATAATGTCCTTCTGTATCTCTTATAAGTTTTTTGCATTTAAAGTCTGTGTTGTCCAATATTAGTATAGCTACCCCTGCTTTTTTTTTTGGTTACTATTTGCATGGAGTATCTTTTTCCAACCTTTCACTTTCAGCCAGTATGTATCCCTGGTTCTAAGGTGAGTTTCTTGCAAGCAGCATATGGATGGCTCATGTTTTTTTATCCATTCTGTCAGCCTGTGTCTTGTGATTGAGGAGTTTAATCCATTCACATTCAATGATATTACTGTAAATGCATTCTTTACTTCCACCATTTTCTTCTTTAGTTTTCCTATGTCATATCATATTTTTGTCTGTCTTTTTACTCTTTTGGTTATCCTTTCTGCTATTCTTTCTTCTATACTCTCCTCCAGGCCTCTCTCTCCTGTCTTTTTCTTTCAGGTTCTAAAGCTTCCTTTAATATTTCCTGCAAAGGTGGACTCTTTTTTATGAACTCTCTTAGTTTCTGCTTTTTTGTGAATGTTTTATACTCACCTTCATATTTGAAGGACAGTTTTGCTGGATAAAGAATTCTTGGTTGGCAGTTCTTCTCTTTCAGTATCCTAATTGTCTCAAAGCACTGTCTTCTTGCCTCCATGGTTTCTGCTGAAAAATCCATGCTAGGTCTTACTGGGCATCCCTTGATGTGATGGTTTGCTTCTCCCTTGCTGCTCTGAGAATTTTATCTTTGACATTTGACAATCTGAGTAGTATGTATCTTGGAGTAGGTCTATTTGGATTTATTCTGATTGGAGTATGGTGTGCTTCTTGGACATGTAAGTTAATTTCTTTGATGACAGTTGGGGGATTTTCTGCTACTATTTCCTCAAATACTCTTTCTGCCCCTTTTCCCTTCTCTTCTTCTTCTGGAAATCCCATGAAATGTAAGTTGTTGTGTTTTGTGTTGTCATTCAATTCTCTGAGCCCCTGCTCAATTTTTTCTATTCTTTTCTCTCTCTGTTCTTTTCTCTTTTCAATTTTAGCTGTTCTGTCTTCAGTATCACTTATTCTTTCTTCTATCATTTTGAATCTGCTGTTGTATGCCTCTAATGTGTTTTTGATCTCACTTATTGTGTCTTTCATTTCTATGAGCTCTGTTACTTTATTCAGGATTTCAAATTCTTCTTTGCGCTTGCTCAATGTTTTCTTGATGTTGTTTATTTCTTTAGCCATATTATCTTTCAACTCATTAATTTGATTTTGGAAATTTGTGTGCATCTCACTAATTAGTCCTCTCAAATCCTGCATCTCTTCTGGGGCTTTGAGATATTCCTTTACTTGGGCCATGTCTTCCATTTTCTTAGTATGGCTCATAATTTTTTGCTGATGTCTAGGCATCTGATTAGGATATAGTTTACTCAGATGTTCAATTTCTTTCTCTTTTGTAGGGATTTAGTGGCAGGAGGCTGTGTGTTACTGCTGCTCTTTGATTCTTGGCTCAACCTGGATTGTCCCTGTTAACTGCTCAAAACTGGGCTCTGGACCCAGTAATTGGTTGAAGGCCTGCTTCCTAGGGCCTCAGGGAGGGAGGCTATAAAGGCTGGAAAAGCCTCTCTTACCTATTTTTAATTTTGTCACATGCATTTCCTTGGTCTGCCAGCAGATGGTGTGCTTTGGCAGGCCTCTCAGTTCAATACCTGGTTAGAATGTATTTGTTACAACATAGACCTGATCAAGGTGATAGAGCTTCCTGCCTGCAGGCTAAGAGCCTTGTAATTCAAACTTTCTTAGAGACAGTTCTCCTTCTCTGGCAGCCCCCTTCATTTTCCAGGGTAGGAAATAGTTCCACTCCCCTCTGCATCCTCAACAATCAGTCCAGGCTAGAAAAGAGGGAGATTGAGAGAGTTGGATTTCTCTAGTCCTGTGCTGGTTCCCAGGGTAAACCAAGACACGGTCCACCTGGCCTGGAAGGGTTGGTGGGACACAGAGGACCAAGTTTGTGGGTTAGAAGCTGAGTGAGCCTTAGACTGTGTCCCTCTCTCTCCCCTTTCCTGGGGTGGTGGGTCCCAGGAGCCCCCTTTGTCTGTAGCCACAGACTCAGAGGCCTGAGTATCTAAAATGTCTTTAGTGTGGGGAAGAGTGCCAGCAGCAGCCACTGGTTTCAGCTCACAGTTCTGTCATGATTCCCCTCCTTTGTCCCTCACTCCTCTGGGTGGTGTCCAGCCTTCACCTGGTGTCCTAAACCCTAGAAGGTCTTTTTCCAGGCTTTTCCAGCCTGTCCTCTAGCTATTTTTCTCTCTAGTGTATTTTTAATCTCTTCTATTGTGCCTTTCATCCCCATAATTTCTGTTTATTTTTTAAACAAATCAATTTTATTGATGCATATTAATAAAGCATACAATTCATCCAAAGTGTGCAATCAACAGCATTTGGTATAATCACGTAGTTCTGTGCATCCATCACTTTTAGAGCATTTTCATTATTTCAATAATAAAAATAATAAACAAGAAAATTCCTCACCACTCAATCTATGCTTCCCCTGCTGTATATAGCTACTATTTCTGGTTATTCTTGCACAATTATTTATTTATTTAAAAAGTAGTTTTATTGAGATATAGTCACATACCATACTATCTATCCAAAGTGTGTAATCAATGGCTTTTAGTATAATCACAATGTTGTGCATTCATCACCACAATAAATTTTAGAACCATTTCATTACTCCAAAAATAAAAACTCCACACCCCTTAGCATGTCTTTCCCACCACTACATAACCAATAATCTAATTTCATCTTTATAAATTGATTTATAGTTACATTATATATATACATGGAATCATACAATGTGTTACACACTTTATTTAGTTCATAGTAGCACAATCATACAATATTTGTCTTTTTGTGTCTGTCTTGCTTCACTCAACATAATGTCCTCCAGGTTCATCCATGTTGTCATATGCTTTATGACTTCATTTCTTCTTACAGCTGCATAATGTTCCATTGTGTGAATACACCACATTTTGTTTATCCATTCATCAGATATTACACTTTTAAATTCTTTATGCTCATACACTGTCTTCTTAATATCCTTTATCTCTTTAGGCATATTTTCCTTCATCGCCTTGAGTTGATTTAGGAGATATGTTTGAACATCTTTGATTAGTTTTCCAAATTCTGTGGCTCCTCTGAAGTTTTAATTTGTTCCCTTGACTGGGCCATGTCTTCCTTTTTCTTTGTATGGCTTGTAATTTTTTGCTGATGTCTAGGCATCTGATTATCTTGAGTTTCCCCCTGAAGCTCAGTTTCTTGCTCTTACCTAGGGTTTTATCATTGATTAGCTTTGTCTTAAGGCTCTTCTTCGATGCTTAGTCTGCCTTATTCTAAACTTTTTAGAATAGCCCTTGTTTAACTGATCAGATTTTTTCAGCTCTTCTTCATCTGATTCTTGCCCTACATATTCAGTACACTTTTTAAGATTTCACTTTTTGTGCAATTGTTTCACCTTCATGATAAAACTGCCTTTCTTCTGTTCCTTCTCTGGGAATCTTGATCTGTTCTGTTTATTTTTGTTTTGCCTATAGCTTTTTACACTCCTGTCATTACTCTAGCTGCTTTTGCCCAGAGGAGAAATTCTGAGTGGAGGGTCTTCCCAGAGAGGACTTTCCCGAGCCAGTATTTCCCCAGCAAAACAAGGCCAGATAGCCAGAAAGAATGTGCAGGCTGGCTCCAAATGTCCTGGGGAGGGGATCAGGAAGGATGCCAAAAACCTCTATGATGGCTTCCCAAAGATGTGCTTTCCAGGCCTACCCAACAAATGTAGCCCTTCTGCTAACAATCCCCCACAGCCCTGAGAAAGCACTACATCTTTAAATCTCTACCACCTCTGCCCCTGTCTGGGACAGGGTTGAAGCAATGGCTGCTGCCACCTTTGTCTGGAGTGGGTTTAAATAATAGCTCAGAGCTTGGACCCAGCAATCCTAATTTGCTAATTGTATTAGTCAGCTAAAGGGGTGCTGATGCAAAATATCAGAAATCTGTTGGGTTTTATAAAGGGTATTTATTTGGGGTAGAAGCTTACACTTACCAGGCCATAAAGCATAAGTTACTTCCCTCACCAAACTTTGTAGTCATGTGTTGGAGCAAGATGGCTGCCATGTCTGCAAGGGTTCAGGCTTCCTGAGTTCCTCTCTTCCTAGAGCTTGTTTCTCTCTGGGCTCAGCTGCTTTGCTTTTTCCACAAGGCCAGCTGTAGACTTTCAGGCAAATGGCTTATCTCTCTTCCTGGGGCCTCTGCCATATCTAATCAAGCCTTCTCTCTGCTCCTTTGTGTGCTTACTTCCTGGGCTCCAGCATTAAAATTCCAAACTCCATTCTCTGTGGTGTGGTTTCTCTGGAAGTCCCCACCCACCAAGAGGGTGGGGACTCAGCATCCTACTGACATGGTCCAATCAAAGCCCTAATCATTATTTAATCAAGTAAAAGTGAAACCTCTGAATGCAATATAATCTAATATGCCTGGAGGGAGAGACCAGTTTACAAACATAATACAATATCTAGTTTTGGAATTCATAAACAATATCAAACTGCTACACTAATCAAAAGCCATGATCAGTGATCAGCCATGCCCACCCCTGTTCTTGGGTAAGAAGTACTGGTTCCAAGGAGATTGATTGCAAGAGTAGGATATGCACTGGCAGCCACTGTGCATAGAAAGCAACTCAGTGTTCTTTACACAATTTATTAGCCTCTTCCTCCTGCTCTTCTCTGGATGCTGTGTTATTCTGGCCTCCAGAGTCCCAGAATAGTTGTTTCAGAGAGTTCTTGTCTGTTTAATAGCTGTTTCAGTGGAAGAACTAAATCCTCAAGCACCCTACTCCACCATCTTCCTGGAAGTCCTTCCAGGATTTTTTTATACATAAGGCTTTTGAAGATCAGTTTTGGATGAGGGGGCTGGAAGTAAACTCAAATACAATACAAATCACATCACTGCACAAATACTCTCTTCAGCCAGACTCAAGGAAAGTTTGGAACACATTTCCATAATGCCAAGGCACTTTGTGTGGATCAAAGTTCTGTCTCTCTCTATTTCTGTCTCTCTCTGTCTCTCTGTCTCTCTGTCTCTCTGTCTCTTGCAAAAGAATTGTATTTCATAATCAAAAAAGACTCATTTCTTCTCTTGGCTTGAAAAGTATTTCCTTATATTTACTTCACCAAGACTCCCAGATTTAATATATCGTGCATGTTAAATGCACACAATAAATGTAAGGTGTATGTGGTGGTTTGGAGCTATGTACCCCAGAAAACCATGTACTTAAATTTTCCATTCCTGTGGGTGTAAAACTATTGTAAATAATATCTCTTCAAGATGTTACTTCTTCCTTCAGTTAAGGTGTGGCCCAAATGAATCAGGTTAGGCTTTAATCCTGATTACTGGATTCTTTTATAAGCAGTGTGAAAGTCAGACAGGAAAAAACCCATGGGGAGAAGACAGCAGTCAACAGAATCCAGAGAAGCCAGGAGAGGCTGTCATGTGCATTGCCATGTGACAAAAAAGCCAAGGAACTAGTATCACTGACATCCATCCCCAGATGCCACAGTCTTCTGGAAGAAAACTCTGTCTTGATGATACCTTAATTTTGGACTTCTCCTAGCCTCAAAGCCATGAGCCAAAAAATCCCATTGTTTAAGCCAACTCATTGCATGATATTTGCTTTGGCAGCTAGGAAACTAAAACAGTGTACAGCATCCCTAACAGACTTCATTTTTATTTTGGAAGCTAAATTGTAATTTAAATCCCTAAAAACCTGAACAATCCAAGAAATGACTGAAGTTCTGTTTGTTAACCCCATATATATTATGATATCACCAAACTGGGACCAGGTTCTCCCCTCTAAAGAAGTATATGGCCCAGAATTCTCTTTTTCTCGTCAAAACTTATGAAAGAGCAGATCACAACTGGATCACTATTTTGTATCATGACATGTAATAACTGTGAGGGGGTAAGAAACCCTTCTAGTGAATTATAAAATTTTTTATGGTCCGCCATTAATCTTGATAGTCAGAGATGGTCAGTTAAACATAAGAAAGATTTTAGAAATGACAATTGTAGCTTCCTTTTCTGTTTCTTAATTCTCATCATTATCTTCTCACTTCTTTGCATAACTGATTGTTGTTGCTTTTTTCACTTTTTGTGTTTTTAACTGAGCTGCTTTGTTCAGCTAGGGCTGTCTGGACACAAAAGAGTTAATTATTTTCAACTATGAAATATTTTCTTTAAGCTTATTCATTTTGCTAGTTGTGTATTAAATATATAAGGGTAACTGAGCTTAAAAAGTTGGCAATGCTTTAGAATGCAAATTGGTACAATACAGAAATACATATGCACAGGGTTATTAACTGCCACACTGTTTCCCAATGTAAAGTTCTGAAAACAACCTAAATGCCCATACATAGGAGAGTGAATAACATGCTGTTATTTATTGAATCTTAAATACTTTCTTGACTTCATTTTGCTTTCTATCCTACCTACCATTCCCATTTCTATGTTCCCCTAAAAACAAAACTCATGGAAATATTTGTCTATATTTACTGTCTTAAATTCTTATCCACCCATCCTCTTTTAAAAACTCTTCAATCAGATTTTTCCACCCAATGAGTCATGGAAACTGCCCTTATCAAAGTCATCAATGACCTCCAGGTAGCTAATTCAATGATCAGTTCTTGGTTTCTTTCTTACTTGGCCTGTTGGCAACATTTGGTAGAGTTAAACCACTTGCAAACACTTTGTTCATTTGGATTGCAGTTTATCAAAATCCCCTGAGGTTTTTCCCACCTCACTGGACACTCCTTTTCAGTATCTGTTGCTTTTTGTTCCTCCTCTTCCCTCCCACCTCTTAATTTCAGACGGCTCCATGGCTCAGTCCTTTGAAGTCTTCCTCATCTACACTCTTTCTGTGATCTCATTTAGTCTTATGGTTTCAAATATTAGTTATACTTTGACAACTCCTATGCTGGATGCTTTCTGTTTTCTCCCCACCAGATTCGTTCTCTACTCTTCTTCCCTGCTTTGAGTCCTAGGAAGCTAACATTTCCCTCTGATCTCCATTAGACAATCCTCCTCATAAAGCTCTCTGTCCATGTTCTAATAAACGCTCTCATTCCTGGCCCTTTCAGGCCTAAGGGTGGTTAAGGCTTTCTAATATTGCTAGGTTCAGGATAGGTCATTGTACATTGTTGTTTCCCTAACTTTGCAGACATCTTTGTAAATATTTATTAAATGTTCACCAATTACCCAGTCTGAGTGTGACATCTCCCATTTAGAATGCTAAATCATGATGATAAAATTCATATATATCTGGAAGTGAAAAATGTAAAGAATGGGATATAACACTTACACTCTTATTCCTAGGGGCCACATGTGTACTTGAAACATTTGTTGAAGGATCTGAGGTAAATAGGTTCATGCGGCAGAATGCCCTGCATCAAATCTGCAAAAATCATCCTCATTCAGGAAAGTGCCACAAAAACATGAATGAATGTTTTGTAAGACCTAGAGAATTTACTTAAATATCCATATAGACCATATTGGTTAAATACTAGATGAACAGAGACTGAGATATGAGGGATGGAGTCCATATCTGTAGAAATGAATAAACTATAAGACAAAAGTAATGATCGCCATGATTCCAAAGGATGGGCACCCTAAAGCTGCTACTTGAATAACTTTGTGCATATCCTTTGCTATATATCTCTGCATATATTTCCCATGTGCCTTTTACTGGGTTGCCAAAGAATCATCTTTACCCCTCTCAAATTCTGTTAATTTGAAGACCCCTATCTCAGGGCATCCCACCTCAAATCTACAATTAAATGGAAAAATTGCTTAAGGAATAATACCTGATATTTTTCCCTCATTCAACCAGTAACAAATTCCCTACTTCACCACCATACCCCCCACAGAACACACATATTTAAAAGTACAACCCACTATCGATTACAGATGAATAATGTACTAGTTAGGCCTTAATATGTTGTAAGTAAAAAAACTCAAGTCAAGCTGTATTAAATAATAAAGGATAAATTTTAAGCCACATAATTTATTTATATGGCTTAATTTATGCCACTCCAGTGGCAAGTCTGGATTCAGGCAAGACATGAATCAGTGGCTCAAACAATGTCATCAAAAAGCCAGTTTCTCTGTGACTCTCTACCCTGCCCTAAGAAGTATCCTTAATCCTCAAGTCAAATAGTACCTCTTATCCCTCCTCAACTCAAACTTCAAACTATCCCCTTGAGATCAATAATGTTGGCCATAGATCCAGCTCTCACAAACTAACACCTCACCATCATATGAAATATTCTCTTTTTCCTCCCATACAAAGTCCTGGAATTCACTGCCTCTCAATATCCCTAAATGTGTCCCATACCACTTCCTAATCCAGCCACTGTGCTCAACAAATGGGATTTAACGATAGGCTAAAGACAATAGACACTCACCCTTGAACCAAGCCACATAAATGAAAATGAAGGTAGTGTGAATTATTCAAAGGAAAATTAGGGCACCACTGATATGAAAGAAGGGCAGGGTGCTGGGAAAGAAAAGACATATCTCCTACATTGTACAAAATATAAGAATTTGGAAAGAGTTCTAAAAGAAGGAATTATAGTCAATTATAATTGATTATATTATAATATAGTAACTACATAGCTTATTGTCTAAACCAGAACCCTTTTGAGAATGAAGGTAAAGCAGCTGTAAATCAGGAATGCCCCAGACAAATTGGGAATTATGGTTCCCTTGGCACTCCAGACTCTTATCTCCAACTGCTTCCACTTCCACTTTGATGTAACAAAGGCACCTAGAATTAAACATTATTAAAAAAATTATATTCTTGTCCAAAATTAGTCCCTTTTCTGTGTTTTCCTTGTCCATGAGTGGCACCACCATCCACCCAGAAACATAATGAAGAACTGGAGTATTTATCCTTGTCAGTACCCTCTTCCCTATTATTCAAGTCTTCACCAAGCATCAAATTTACTTCATAAAATGTTTTAAATCATCCATAAATCCTCATCTAAATTACAATCTCACTAGTTGCCATTTTTCATTACCTCCTGTGGCAATTTGAAATTATTTTATGAATCCCAGAAAGAGAAATATTAAGTGTGTAAACTAATCTATTCCTCTAGCTGTGATACCCTTTGATTGCATTAAATCCACTTGAAGGCCTTTGATTAGATTACTTGGTAAAATCAGCTTAGGGCTTTTGATTGGGCTATGTCAGTGAGGCATGACTCTGGTTGAGTCTCTGCTCTCTTGCTGAGTCTGATATAAATGGAAATACAGAGAGAGACTCACACAGGCAGACACAGGAAAAGGAAGCTGCCATGTTTGATCCTGCCATATAAGAGAGAGGATCACTTAAGCACGAAGCCCCAAGAGGCTGGGCCCACAAAGCAGCTCAAGAGAAAGGGTGAGCCCAGAGGGGAAGCCTGAAACATCAGCCAAGATCAGTGGCCATCTTGCTTCATGTGGCAACACACTAAGATCAATAGTACTGACTTTGGTGAAAAAACACCTCTTATAATACCCTGATTTGGACTCTTCACACCCTTGGAACTGTAAGCGTTTACCCCCAATAAATCCCCTTTAGAAAAGCCAATACATTTGCACTTTGCACATGCTGTTTTCTCTTCAGGAAACATTCTTTCATCCTTTGGTTTCTTAATTAATTCTTATTTACCCTTCATTCTCACATCAAGTCACTTCTGCAGGGAAGAATTTCCTGACATAGTCCATAAGTCAATTTCCCCCATTATACGCTGCCTCTATAACATATCTTTTCTTTATAAGAATTATCCCATTTATATATTTATTTCTATATGTGGGATCAGTTATTTAATGATCATTTATTAATGACTAAGCTGAAAGTCCTGTGAATAAGTCATGTATACCATATCTAGTTTGTACATTATTTACCCCAATGCCTAGCAAAATATCTGGTACATGGTAGGTACTCAGTACATATCCATTGATTTAATGGAATGAGAGTGCACATTTTCTCTATCATAAATTAGCCTCTTAGAAAATTACAATTTGGCACCTTTTAGCTTATCATTCCTGAACACAGGAAATTAGTAACCTCCAGAGAGATTTTAAGTTCCAAATTTCCATTATATTTTCAGAGCCTTTATTCTGTTCCACTGAATGCTTTCATATCATTAGTGTGCTTAATACTCTATGGTCCAGATTATATAGTCCCCCTATTTTTTTTTAAGTTTTAATTTCTCTAAGATAGGATGTAAAAAATCAAACAAAAAATAAATATTTGTAAGTCCACCCTAAAACTTATTGCAAAGTGTCAAAGTCAACTAAAAATCTGAAATTATATTAATAGCTGTCCAAGCAATCTGTTTTCAATCTATACTTTGTGTTTAGTCTAGTATTCTTTTCCTTACAAGTGTTAAGACTTTCTTTGGTCAAGATTCTATATTGATACAATTGAGTAATGCACAGCACATGTGATCTTCTACTGAAAGGACACAGTGTGCTTTAATCTTCACAGTTTTGTATTACCTTAGCAGGTAACAGGCCAAGTCGATTTAAACTAGAATATATAGACTTTAGGCTTCAAATGGCCCAGTGTATTATTCAAATATTTTATTTTTGGCTCCTATGTTTTACTTCTAAAATATATTAGCTGAAATTACTGTCAAATCCAGCTTACTGTAGCAAAATAGTTATAGGGGAAAAGGAATGTGGAGAAAACAAAATGGGGGAAAGTTTATATATTCTGGAAACCTAAGCCATAATGAAGCTTTCATACTTGTCTTATACTAAAGACTACTTCTTCCTAACTTGTCTTGTGTATACTCCTTTATTTCTTTCAATTAAATTATTTTCTAACAAAATACTCTGCACACATACCTTAGCTCTCCTAAAACAAGACAGATATTATTTTAATATTTATCATTATTAATTAATCCACACAATTATTATTATCCTCATTATTCATGGATTTCAATATCAGCTGTAGCGTGGGACAAGTCTCGTCTCTCTCCCGGGCTCGTTTCTCTCCCGGGCTCGTTTCTCTCCAGGCTCAGCTGCTCTGTTCTCTCCACAAGGTCAGCTATAGACTATCAGGTTCTCTGTCTTCCTGGGGCCTCTGCAGTGTCTACAGAGCCATCTCTATTCCTCTGTGTTCTCCTGTGTGTTTGCTTCCCAGGGCTCCAGCATCAAAACTCCAACTCTCTCCTCTGCCATGTCGTTTTCTCTGTGAGTCCACACCTCCTTGGCCGACGTCCTATGATGCGGCCCAATCAAAGCCCTAATAATAATTTAATCAAGCAAAATTGAAACGTTTGAAGTTAATACAATTTAATATGCCCAGAGGAACAGACCAGTTTATAAACATAATCCAATATTTATTTTTGGAATTCATAAACAATTTCAAACTGCTACAGTACATATGAGATTTTTATAAAAATTGTCTCACATGACTAAGGGGATACACAAGACCAAATTATGAAGGGCAGTCTGCATGCTGGGAACTCCAATGAATGTTTTCAATTAATTCCCCAAGAGAAGCTAGCTGGCTGATGTAGAGATGGAAATTCTCTCTTCTGACTGCTGAAAGTATCACTTTCCCCTATAAAGTCTTCAACTGATTGGATGAGATTTCTCTCATTGTTGAAGGCAATCTCCTCAGCTGATTGTAGATCAGCCATAGATGTAATCAACTTACTGGTAATTTAAGTTCAAGAAATATCCTCACAGTAGCAATCAGGCCAGTGCTTCCTAGATTAAGCAACTGGACACTGAAACCTGGCCAAGATGACACATGAATTTAACCATCACAACATACTTAAATATTTTATTATGAAAATTGAACATATCAATACATGTCTATTTATCTTGTTTATTTCTTTCTATCATACTCTGAAGGTAAAACTTTCACAAATTTCTGGTCATCTTTCTTTTTCCTATTTATGTTTCTTCCACATTAATTTTATAACACAGCTTCTGTAATTTCTAATACATACCCAACCTATAATTAATATTTATTTTTTACTTTAATGAATAATAACCACCTAGAGGCATTAACCTCAAGTTTAAACAAATGAAATGTGCCAGAGAGAATGGTTCAACATTAGGCATCTCAAGGCACTTTTTAAAAATCAGCTCTATGTATCACATATACTTCATAATTGCAGCTGATTTCCAAATTTCTTTTATTCCAATGGCAACACTTTCTTATGAGAAATAAATTTCAGTAATTTCTGATAGCCAATCAAGTTAAGGACAAACACCTCTGGCTGTCTTTCAAAGCCCTATATACACCATATACAGAAATGGAAGATAGGCAAACAGGAAATCAAAATGTGTTGAGCCAGAGTCAGATGCATGCACATCATAGCTATCTCACTAAATTCTCAAATATCAGAAAGGTAAGAAAATTATCTTTTTTAAAGATGATGAGGAGACTTTGAGGTGCAGTGCAGTTAAGTAACTTGCTCAGTGTATCTAGGGAAATGTTGTCTATAGATCATATCCTTTCCTCTCCATCAGTTTTCTTCCCATCTGCCTACTACAACTCCTCCATATACCACCCAACCAGCCTCAGTTTTCCCAGCTCCTTTATAAATCCCCACCTTCAAATCACACTGTTCCCTTTTCTATTTCCAAACATATCCCATCAGTTTTCATCTAGTGTTTTTGCCCAGGCTGGCCTCTCTCACAGAAATAGTATCCATCGTTCAAAGCCTTTCTCAAGTTCCTCTTCTTCCTTGAAGTCTTTCCTGGTGAGATTTCTCTTCCTTTTCACTCCTAGTTCTCTTTGTATTGTAAGGGTCTTTTCAAATACTACTTCATATCACTATCATTTTACTTGTTCTTTGTCGCTCCCTTACTCCCACTCCAAACAAACAGCCACAGTTAGGTCTATTCCTTAAAGTTCCTATACTTGGAATATATTTGGCAGTTACTATGAATGTGTTATATTAAATAATATTTGCAGCTTTAAGTTGGAGGATTATTGGAAAATAGCAATAAGGAAATGACAAAGAGAACAATGAAACAGCAGTGTAGTTGGCAACTGTAATCCTTCTTCCCTCTAGCAATCACTTCCCAGGATTCTGGTCTTAGTGGGGATGGCAGAGCCCTGCTTACAAACCATGGGAGTGCTGGGCTCAAGAGTGGAGAGAAGAGGCAGCATATGGCACAGCTGTCAGAACAAGCAGGTGATCACAGGGCATGGCATGCTCATGGACTCCTGGAGCCTTACCACAGGCTCTTTATTCATAATTTGTGTGTGTTTGTGTTCTTTTCTGCAGATGCAATCTGGATCATTCTTTCCCAGTATTATTATGCTTGGCATGAAAGTTAAAAGGAAATTTGAAATGGTAGCCCAGGCTATAGTAAATGGAATAGGTGATGAAATTCCGAACATTATGAGAGGTCTATGGTTCCTTACACAACAGGTTAGCAAGGCATAAGTTTGGGGTTCTTTAAATAGAGTAGGGGGTGTCATTTATGATATTCTTATCTTCACTTTGCTGTCTAGAGAAAAAGGGAACAATTCATGTAAATATTAGACCCCATCACCTATGGGGCTTATTTAAATTAGGAGCATCTGGAAAGGATTTTTAAAGCCAGTAGTGTACCTGTGGAGGCACCACAAGAAGCAACAAAGCCCTTGATAACTTAAGTTATGCATACTTAAATGTAGCAGCTAAGAAATAGCTAAACCTCAGGAAGGTAGAAGGGCTAACCTAGCTGGAGAAGAAGGAAAGGGCAAGAGTTTCAACGGAGGGAAAGGCTGGGTTGCACTTTGAATGGGCTACTTATAGGGGCTGAGGAATCAGAGGCAGTGACCTTGGAGACAGGATAGCCACAATCCTAATTTAACTGTGTGTGCAACTAGAGGTTAAGCTCTATGATCACAGGGAGGACTGGTTCTATCTTGTTCACTATAGCATCTACAATACTATTATAAGGAGTATATAATATATATAGTAGGTGCTCAATGTGAATGCTCAATGTGAGTGAATGAATGAATGGATGCTAGGGCTTTGCCTTATGTGTCAGACCCATACCTTTTAACATGAGAACTTTTCAGGACATTTTTAAAAATAATATTATAGGAGTTTAAGAGAAAACAGCTGCCCCAACATGTTCCTCATATACATTACTCATAGGAAAGAAGAATTTTTATTCATTTCAGCTATCTTTCTTATGTCAACATTTTGCTCTTTAAAATAAGGACAAAAGTAGTTAGGGCAAAGTTCATAATTCTTCCTTACGGCCTCTAGCAGATAAACAAACCCCTAAATGAATGACATTCTCAAAGAAAAAAATATATAAAGAATATTTATGTGTGTACTTACTTTAAAAACATAAGACTGCCTTAATAATAAACATCATGACCAAATAAAATTGCTTTCTTTCTGTCAATAATGGGCCTGGCATCCCTGATGTGTATCTTACATTTAACTTGCAGCATTCTGGGCTACTCATATTAAATACAACAGTTTTAACAGCTTGAACTTCAATAAAATGTGCATTAAGTGACTGAGTTAATTTAACCTCATTAATTCTCAATCCAATAGGACCATCTGAAATCTTCTAAGCTGCCTGTGCTTCCTCTACAACATAAACATGCCCTGTAGGAAATCAACATCAAAAATGTGCTAAAGCTTCAGCTCCCAAGATGTCACTGAGGGGTAATAGCTGCATAAATATCAGGACCAGGCTCCAGTTGTATTATATGATTCACTCATCTTATTAGTCTTGTTAACTGTGAGATGATTTCTCTAAAAATAAATTTCTCTCTAAACTTCTTCTTGGAACTGCTTCTTTCTTAACTAAATAGTCCTAATCCATCAAAGAGCAGGATTTTTGTTGAAGAAACTTTTTGCCTCAAAACTTAAGGAACATATTAAGGGCAAATAAAAGTCTGTGATCAATTAAAACAAAAATTTAATCCATATACTTCCTACATCTTTCCCCACTTAGGATTAATTACAGAAGCAGTAACAGCAGTTAATTCTCAGTATTACTCATAAAGAGCTGAATTTTCAAAGTACTAAAACTTAGTACAATTTCAATATTTAGTCAAATGTTTGCTGCTGTGCATGAGGCATTTTAATTTTAGGTAATAGCATCAGAATTTTATGAATCTTGATCTTTATCAATTTAAGATTTGTAATAGTTTGAATTTTGTGAACCCCGGAAAAGATTATGTTCTTGAACTAATCCATTCCTGTGGGTGTGAGATCCTTTGAATGCATTAGATTCAATTAACTGAACTTAATTAGCTCACTTTCAATAAGATTGCTTTAGGGCTTTTGATTAGACTACATCAGTGAGGTGTGACCCAGGTTGAGTCTCCACCCTCTTGCTGGGTCTTATATAAACTGAGAACACACAGACAGAAAGAAGAGTCACAGAGAAAGGGAACTCTGCCATTTTGACCCCACCATGGGAGAGAAAGAACTCCAGGTTTGCCTACAGCTGCAGAAAGAGAAGCCCCAAGAGACTCAAGGAAAGGAGGCCCAAGGAGAGATGCCTGATTGCCCACAGCTGAGCTCAAGGAGGAAGTAGAGCAGAGTTTCTTAATATGGGGTCTGTCAGCTTGAATTGAAATTCAAAAAAACATTTTTCTTGTGGGGATGTGTTGGTGCAGGTGTGATATATTTATTAAATAGTACACAGTATAGTGTGGACTCAGTAAGGGGTCCATGGTTTTCACCTCACTGTCAAAGGAATCCATGGAACAAAAAAGATTAAGAATCCCTGAAGCAGAGAGACACTGGCAGACCTGCCATCTTGCTTCACCATATGGCAGGACTCCAGGATCTGCCACAGCGAACCTTTGGTGAGAAAGCATCTCTGATGATGCCTTGATTTGGACATTTTCGCAGTCTTGGAACTATAAGCCTTTACCCCAAACAATTTCCCTTTATAAAAGCCCACCCACTTCTGGAATTTTTGCATTAGCAGCTTTACCAAACTAAAACAAGAATGATTATAAAAAAAAAAAAGGGACACGATGTGTATTGCATTGTACTTTCCTATAATTAATTATATTGATAGCACCTTTCCTTCTGGACTTGGAGTCCTTAGTTCACTTTACTCTCAAGCCAAGAAAACAAGTAGTACTATGCCTGAATATGCCTTCATTTTCTGTCAAGAAATAGTGACCTATGGAGTAAAAGCATTGTATCTGAACCCAAGACACCTGAGTTGGGTCTACTTTTGTGAGAAGCACCCAAAAATGTGGGGAAAGTATACAACTGCTAATTAATTAGCTCATGGAATATATTGCCCACCAACTCAAAAAGGTTTTGTAATGATCAAATTAAATAATTTATTCAAAGAATTTTATGTAGTGTAATGTCTATAAAAATACAGCTATCCTTTTTTCCTTCATAATCACAAACTGGCGGTGGTAAGCTCTGCATCAAAACATGGGTAAAGGAGAACTTAAGTACATTTTATTCATCACCAACATGCCAAAGTACTTCTAAAGAACTGCTGAGTTTTGATAATAACTTTAAAATTTATCACTGAGAAATGTGAACAATACACAGCAGAAAACATATATGCAAAAAAATCTGTGTGTTGAAACCATCTTTTTATATTTTCAGATTTATTTTTATTTATTTCTCCCCCCTCCCACCCCCATTGTTTCCACTCGTTGTTCTCTGTGTCTGTTCTTTATGTGCTTGTCTTCTGTTTTAGGAGGCATGGGGAACTGAACCTGGAACCTCCCATGTGGGAGGAAGGTGCCTAATGGCTTGAGCCTCCTCCACTCCCACTTGTTGTGTCTCTCACTGTGTTTCCTCATGGTGTCTCTTCACTGTACCATCTTGTTGCATCAACTTGTTGCATCAGCTTGCTGCACCAGTCCATTGCATCAAATCATTGTCTTGCTTGTCTTCTTTAGGAGGCACCAGGAACTGAACCTGGGACCTCCCATGTGGTAGGTGGGCACCCAACTGCTTGAGCCACATCCGCTTCCTGAAAAGAAACCATCTTTCCATAATTAATAAATTTTTTTAAAAATATATTTTTTATTTTTTTTAAAAGATACTTAGATTACATAAATGTTACATGAAAAATAGAGGGGATTCCCATATGCAGCACTCCCTACACCTCCCACATTTTTCCACATTGACAACATCATTAGTGTGATACATTCATTACTGTTGATGAATACATTTTGGAGCATGGCCACTAAGTATGGATTATAGTTTACATTGTAGTTTACAATCTCTCCCTCACAATTTTGTAGGTGGCCTGTATCTGTCATTGCAATGTCATTCAGGACAATTCCCAACTCCCAAAAATGCCCCCATATTACACCTGTTTTACCTTCTTCCTGCCCTAAGAACATCCAGTGGCCACTGCCTCTGCATCAATGATAAAAGCTCTTACATTGCTAGAATCACAATAAGTCTATAGTAGAATATCAATAAGTCTACTTTAGTCCATAGTTCATTCCCCAATCCTGAGGATTCTGGGATGGTGATGACCAATCCACCTCTAATTGAGAGGAGGCTTCAATCCCATCAGGCAGAAGGATAGGATTATCTTGCTTGCAGTTATAGATGCTCTCTGTTCCTTGGGATGGTTGTTGTCCATCATCATCTCCTTGTTAGTTGTGCTGGATGAGTCCAATAAACTGGAGAGTAGGTGTTGCAACTCTGTTGAGATTCAGAGCCCAACTGGCACGTGAAAAGCCCAAAGATTTAAGTCTCTTGGACACACACCTATCAATTCTAGTACTAACTATAGGTTCAAATAGAAGGGGCAGAAGAGCCATGTGTAGGGAAACCACAACTGACTCCAACTCTGTCACACTGGGGAGCATAAATTCCAAAGTAGGACCCACTGGCAAGGCACCAAACTCTTGAGATATCCGCACTGACTATAGGATCTGGATGTCTCCAGAGCCCTCAAGAACACTGCTATTTGAGGTAATATTTACTTTGACAGTCAATGAAATCCTGCTGAGAAGTGGTAAGTGTAACCTCTGGAATAACCTCCCAACCCACTTTGAAGTCTCTTAGCCATATAAACTCATTTGTCTTTACCCTTTCCCCCTTTTGGTCAAGGTCTTTTTCCAGATGCATCACTAGTTGGTACTTGGTAGTAATCCCTTGGTGCCAAGAAGGCTCATCCCTGGGAGTCATGTCCCATGCTGGGGGGAAGGTAATGCATTTATATGATGAGTTTGGCTTAGAAAGAGGCCACATTTGAGCAAAAAGGAGGCTTTCAGGAGGTAACTCTTAGGCACCCTGTAATACTAAGCTAAGTTTCAATTTCAAGAATAAAGGTTCATAAGTACAGTCATCAATATCAAGGGTCCGGGAATTGTGGGAACATGGCCAATGGGTTAGACAGATAAGGCTTGGCTCTCACTAAAACAACAAAGAAAAAGCCAGAGCCTGTGGTGGGAACCTGCTTTGGGGCACAGCAAACCAGGACACTGCTTACCAACTCCCAGAAGAGGGTCAGAGACATGAAGAAGCCAAAGCAAGTAATCATGAGTTACTAAACCTCCTGATTGCTGGGAAGGGCTCCTCTCCCCCACCCCAAAGATAGTAAGTGAGGGTAAAACTCCTGGAGAACTGCATCTAATTGAGAGTAAAGCAGACGTCTACCTCCATGGGAAGGTACTCTGACTCATCTAGGAGGGTACTGGACAGATAGGGAAGCCAGGAATAATCACAGTGGCTGGAAGGGGCACATATACTTGGCCTTCAGGGTGGACAGACTAGGTGGAGACACTAGCCACCTGCTCCAAACAGGAGTGTGATGGCAGATTCCCTGCAAGTAAAAGGGGCCTGGGAGGATGAACAGGGATTTCTTTACAATGAATTTAGCCAGCTGAGCCCCCCTTGAATATCAGAAGGGACCCCTACTTGACAGGGAGAGGGGAGGGGGATCGCCTCAGGCAGGCGGTCATGCCCAGCCACCTATGTAAAGAGAGGAATTACATCAGTGAGGAGGCAGAGACAGGCAGTGATCAGCACCACTCCAGCTGACTGCAGGGGATCTAACCTGCCTGAGGAAAAAGAGGCAGATAGCCTTCTGAAAGAATGATTAAACCAAGGAGGCAGAATAGCTCAGTGGAAGAATTCCTGCCTAGCATATATTAAGTCCCTGGTTCATTCCTGGCTCTTCTTTGAAAAGTGATTCACCAGGTTATCAGGTGTCCACCTGAAACTTTATGACAGAAACATCTAGACGTTTTCTTTGTATTACCTTTTCTTGGATTTTTTTTTAAAGGTTCCTTTTCTTTTATTTCCCTTACTACACTCACTAAATACTCAGTTCAAAACCTGCAGAGGGCAGGCTTCAGGGTGAGTGACTGAGGAACACCAGCAGCCTGAGAAAATCCTTAGTAGTCTGAGAGAGAAGGCTGTTTGTCCGTTTTTGTTTTCTTTTCTTAGGTCTCTTTTTTAGAAACAAACAAGTCACTGCTGTTTTGTTTCTTGCTTGTTTTGTATCCACTTCCTTTGTTTCTCTGTTTGTTTTTCTTTTTCTTTTTTTTTTTTTTTTTCCCTTTGGTTACTGACTTATTCTACATACGCTATTTCTTTTCAGCCCTTCATCTTTATATCTTTTGTTTTCTGTTGTTGTTCTTTCATTCCACCTCTTTTATTTGATCTGCAGTTTTTCTCGTTTGTACTTCTCCCTCTCTCCTTTTTTTCTGTTTACTTTCTCTTTTTTACTTTTTCCTTTCTCTCTTTTCTCTTTTCTTTCCCCTCTTCTCGCCATTCCAGCCTTTTAATTCATTCTGTTTTTTTCTCTCTATTCCGTTTCTTGTTTCATTGTTTCTATTGCACTTTCCTAATCTTATTCCTCTATGCTTCTTACTCGTGTTAATTTTTCAATTTCTTAGGTCTTGTATGGTTGCTCTCCTACCTTTTATTATTATCATTACTACTATTCTTTTTGTCTTCCTATCTTTTTCATTCTCTCTTGTCCTAATATTTTTCTTTCAAAGGAACATAGACAGATCTCTTTCATAAAAAAATGGCTGAGTGGGAGCAAGATCCTGCCTGAATGAGCTGTTTTAGGAACCCACAGAGTAGTAGACTTCAGGGCATTGATCTGGAGGAAGATGGACAAAGATATAAATTCCTCAAGATGCTGCTGACTTGATTCTTGGTTGCTGTGTTCCTTCTTCCTTGATTTCCCCTTTTCTGTGTATACCAATTTTGTCTACCAATGCTACTTCTTTTCTGTCCTTCATCTTTCTAACTTCTTCTTTCAGTTGTTTGTTTACATTCCACCCCTCTTTGTTTAGTCCTCGGTTTTTCTGGTTTTTATTTCTATCTCATCTATCCTGTTTTCTTTTATTAACTTTTTTCTTTTTGTCTTTTCTTTTCTCTTTCCCTCTTTCCTCATCATTCTGGCCTTTTAATTCAGTCTACATATCTTTCTCTATTTGGTTTCCCATTTCATTGCTGGTACTCCACTTTTTTATTCCTATTACTCTACACTGCTTACATGAGTTAAATATTCACTTTCCAAGGTCTTATATGGTTCTTCTTCTAAGGATTACTATTATTATTACTATTATCCTTTTACTTTTCTTACCTCTTTAACTTTCTCTAGCTCTAATTTTTTTCATCAAGGGAACATAAACAACAGCAAGTGTACTACTCAGCGAAAGGGGTGCTGATGCAAAATACCAGAAATCTGCTGGCTTTTATAAAGGGTATTTATTTGGGGTAAAAGCCCACAGTTACCAGGCCATAAAGCATAAGTTATTCCCTCACCAAAGTTTATTGCCACGTGTTGGAGCAAGATGGCTGCCAATGTCTGCAAGGGTTCAGGCTTCTTGGGTTCCTCTCTTCCTGAGGCTCTGTTTCACTCTGGGCTCAGCTCCTGTTTTCTCCACAAGGTCAGCTGTAGACTATGAGGCTCTCTAGGCTTTGCCTCTCTCCACAAGGCCAGCTGTGAACTGTCAGGCGAATGGCTTGTCTCTTTTCCCAGGGCCTTCTCTCCCTCCTCACAACCAAGCTCCTCTGTATGCTTGCTTCCTGGGGCTCCAGCTCAAGACTCCACATCAGAACTCCAACTTAAAAACTCCAACTCTGTCCTTTGCCATGTCTTTTATCTTTGAGACCCCACCCACCAAGGGGCAGGCTCAACACCCTGCTGATGTAGCCCAGTGAAAGCCCTAATCATAACTTAATCATGTCCAGATGAACAGACCAGTTTACAAGCATAATCCAATATCTATTTTTGGAATTCATAACTATATCAAACTGCCACAGCAAGGAAATAGAATAAGAAGAACAAAGTGTCAAAGAGAAAACTTAACACACACACAAAAACAGCAATTAAACAAAACCCTAGAGTAAAGAGAGAAGCTAATCAACTGAATAAACCCATCAAGATAAAAAGATGACCAGACAGCAACAAAAAATTACAACCATGCTATGAAACAGGAAGACATGGACCAGTCCAATGAACAAACTAAAAACCAGGAAGAGATGCAGAACTTTGAACAACTAACAAAGCTATCCAAACAAATATCATGGACCAACTTAATGAAGTGAAGGAAGAGATTTAGGATATTAAGAAGACACTGGGAGAACATACTGAAGAAATTGTAAACATACATAAAAGATAGCAGATATGATGGTGATGAATGGCACAATCCATGAAATCAAAGACACTGGAAGCACATAAGAGCAGATTTGAACAGACAGAGAAAAGAATTAGTGATGTGGAAGACAATACATATGAAATCAAACAGATTGTAGAACAGATAGATAAAAAGATAGAAAAAAAATCCAGCAGGGACTTAGGGACTTGAAAGACAACACAAAACACATAAACATACGCATTATAGGCATCCCAGAGTGAGAAGAGAAAGGAAAGAAGACAGAAGGAGTGTTGGAGGAAATAATGACTGAAAAGTTCCCAACCCTATTGAGGGAGATGGATGTACATGTCCAGGAAGCACAGTGCACCCCAAACATTATAAATCCCAACAGGCCTACTCCAAGACATATACTTGGCAAACTGTCCAATGCTCAAGACAAAGAGAAAATACTGAAAGCAGCAAGAGAAAAGAGAACCATCACATACAAGGGAAGCTCAGTATGATAAAGTACTAATTTCCCATCTGAAACCATGGAGGCAAGAAGGAAGTGGTATGACAAAGTTAAGGTGCTAAAAGAAAAAAACTTCCAGCCAAGAATTCTCTATCCAGCAAAGCAGGCATTCAAAAATGATGGAAAGTTCACAATATTCACAGATAAACAGAAATTAAGAGAGTATGCCAAAAAGAAACCTGCCCTTCAAGAAATACTAAAGAGAGTTCTGTAGGTTGAAAGGAAAAAAATGGGAGAGAGAGTTGGATGAGAGTGTAAAAACAACTAAAAAGACAAAAAGAGAAATAAAAACAACACATGACATACATAAACCCAAAGAAAATATGGCTAATGTAAGTAATTCCTTGAGAGTAAAAACACTGAATGTTAATGGATTAAACTCACGAATCAAGAGACACAGATTAGCAGAATGGATAAGGAAATATGACTCATCTATATGTTGTCTACAGGAAAACCACCTTAGACCCAGGGATTCAAGGAAGCTGAAAGTGAATGGCTGGAAAACAATTTTACAAGCAAAAAAATAACCAAAAAAGGGCAGAAGTAGCTATACTAATATCAGACAAAATAGACCTTAAATGCAAAACTATTGTAAGAGACAAAGACAGATACTATATATACTAGTAAAAGGGGTAATCTTTCAAGAAGAAAGAACAATCATAAACATTTATGCTCCTAACCGGGGCACCTCAAAATACATGAGGCAAACACTGGGAAAACTAAGTAGATAAATAGATGCCACTACAATTATAGTGGGGGACTTTAATTCACCATTATCACCATTAGACAGAATATCTCGACAGAGAATCAATAAAGAAACAAAAACATTGAATAATACATTAGGGGATCTGGATCTAATAGACATATACAAAACACCACAGCCAAATACAGTGGGATATACACTCTTCTCGAGTGCATGTGAATCATTTTCCAAGATAGACCATTCATTTGCGTGGCCACAGAAAAATCCTCAATGAATTCAGAAAGATTGAGATTATACTAAGTAATTTGTATAATTTGGAGGGGGAGGGAGGAATACAATAGATGAAATAGTGGGTATTTAGTGGGCGATGGAAGCATTCTACATGATTTTGCAATGATGGATACTGGCCATGTTAAATATCATCAAAATATGTAAAAGTGTACAGTCTAAAATGTAAACCATAAGGTAGATCATTGGTCATGGTTAGTAGCTATGTTTCACTATTTGTATATCAGTTGTAACAAAGGTTCCATCCCCATATAAAAAGGTATTAATACAGGAACAAGGAGAAGGGGGAGGATGTTGCATATATGGGAGTCCCCTGTATTCTGTATGTGACTTTACTGTGACCTAAAACTTCTTTGAAAACAAAATGAAAAAAAGTAAGACACTGGGGAATAAATGGAAGAATGTCACTCTACATACAGGACAACAGATATTACAGTGATGAAAGGCAAAATGTCAATAAAATTTTTTAAATATTTTGCATTATTTTTTAATATAAAAATTTTTAAATTTTTAAATTTTATTCTATTTCTAGTTTTTTTAAATTTTTACATATTTTATTTCTTGTATTTAAACCTATCGTTATTTCATTTTCCTATTGTATTTGGCTATTTTATTGGCTTCATTTTTGAAAAAACTTTGGATCACAGAAGGGTTACAACTGGAGAAGGGGAGGATCATTGGTGTGGGGTGTCAACAATGGAGGATACATGGGAGGAAGTTCACCTGGGCATACATATAAGGTATATAAAAATGTTCAAATGTTCACGGGGAATTGTCACAGTTGGTGGAGACTCATACAATAACCGAGAGAATATTGAATTCCCATCCTGGAGAGCTCTACCACATTCTCTAATGGAGCAGCAACAGAACCCCAAGTGCAGGGGCAATAACTGGCAAAGCAGGAAGATCCGTTGATGGGCCCTTGATATTGACAACTATGCTTATGAGCCTTTACTCTTGAAATTGAAACTTAGACTAGTGTTGTGGGGTGCCTAAGAGTTGTCTCCTGAGATCCTCCTTGTTGCTCAAATGTGGCCTCTCTCTAAGCCAAACTCAGCATACAAATGCATTACCTTCCCCCAGTGTGGGCATGACTCCCGGGGATGAGCCTCCCTGCCACCAAGGGATTACTACCAAGCAACAACTAGCAATGCAACTGGAAAAAAGACCTCAGATAAAGGGGGAAAGGTAAAGACAAATGAGTTCATATGGTTATGAGACTTCAAAGGGAGTCAGGAGGTCATCCCAGAGGTAACGCTTAAGCACATCTTAGCAGGATCTCGTAGACAGCCAAAGTGGATACTACCCCAAATAGTGGGGCTCCTGGGGACTCTGGAGACACCCAGTCCTATGGTCAGGACAGATAGCTCTGGAGTTTGGTGCCTTGCCAGGAGACCATACTTTGGAGTTTGTGCTCCTGAGAGTGACAGAGTTGGACTCAATTATGGCTTCCCTACACATGGCTCATCTGTCCCTTCTGTTTAAAACTATACTTGGTGCTGGATTTGGTAGGTATACATCCAAGAGACTTGAATCTTTGGGCTATGCATGTGCCAGCTGGGCCCTGAGCCTCAGCAGAGTTGCAACACCTACTCTCCAGTTCATTGGACTCACCCAGGACAACTAACAAGGAGGTGAAGATGGACAACCACCATATCAAGGAAACAAGAGAGTCTACAACTGCAAGAAGAGAGTCCCATCCATCGGCTGTATGAGATCAAAGCCCCCTCTCAATTAGAGGTGGAGTAGACATCACCATCCCAGAATCCTCAGGAATGGGGAAAGAACTATGGACTAGAGTAGACTTACTGGTATTCTACTATAGACATATTGTGATTCTAGCAATGGAAGAAATTACAACATTGATGTGGAGGCAGTGGCCACTGGAGGATCTGGGGGCACTGGGAGAGGGAAAAACAGTTGTAATATGGGGGCTTTTTCAGGACTTGGGAATTGTCCTGAATGACACTGCAATGACATATAGGCCATTTTATATTGTCTCATAGCATGCAGAAATGTGTGGGAGAGAGTGTAGACTACAACATGAACTATGGCCCATGCTCAGTGGCAATGCCCCAGGATGCGTTTATCAAATGCAATGAATGTGCCACACTAATGAAGGATGTTGTTTATGTGGGAGGGTGTGGGAGGTGTGGGTAGTGGGGCATATGGGAATCCCTATATTTTTTGTGTAACATTTATGTAATCTAAGTATCTTTTTTAAAAAATAATAAAAAATTATATATATATATATATGTGTAAAAGAAGATACTATATCAATGCTAAGGGTCAATAACAGTGGGGTATGGAGTTTTTTCTTTTGGACTAAGGAAAACATTCAAAAATTTACTGAGGCGATGACTGCACAACTCTGTGATGAAATTGAGATCCACTGAGTGTACATTTTCTATGGATTGTACAAGGCATGGGATTGTATTAACACAGTGAATCATGTGGTGGATTATGGACTATGGTTAACAGCACAAATATGAAAGTGTTCTCTCATGAAGCATTACAAATGTGCAATACTAATACATGGTGTTAATAACAGGGGTGTATGGAAAAATATACCAAATGTAAGCTATGGCCCATAGTTAGTAGCAATAGTTTGATGATGTTCTTACGTAATGTGTAACAAATGTTCCACAACAATGAAAGGTGTTGGCAGAGAGGTGATTTATGGGAATTCTGCACTTATGTATGATTGGTTGTTTTGTAAGCTCACAATTTCTCTAATAAAAAAATAAAAAGAAAGAAAAATATCAAGGGCCCGTCAATGGACCATCCTCCTTCACTAGTCATTGGCCCCATACTCAGGGGATTCTTGCTGTTCCATTAGAGAATATGGCAGAGCTCTCCGGGATGCGAATTCATTATTATTTCATTTATTGTGTAACCCTCCACCCTCTGTGACAATGCCCCATAAACACCTGAACACATTTATATGCCTTGTAAGGATGCCCCAGGTTAACCTCCTCCAATGTATCCCCCATCACTGACACCCCACACCAATATGATCCTCCCCTGTCATAGTTGTAACCCATCTATGATCCAAAACATCTTCAAAAATAAAGCCAACAAAATAACCAATTACAATTAATAAGAGAATGAAATAATAATGATAGTTTTAAAAATAAGAAATAATGTACAAAAAGTTTATAAAAATAAAAAAATAAGAAAAATTTTGGAATATGATAAAGAAATGAAAAAATATTTTTTTAAAAAAAATTTTGGACATTATGTCTTTCATCACTGTAAGATCTGTTGTCTTGTATGTACAGTGACATTTTCTTCCATTTATTCCCCCAGTGTCTTACTTTTTTCATTTTGTCTTCAAAGAAGTTCTAGGTTACTGAAAAGTCATGTACAGAATATAGAGAATTCCCATATACCCAACATCCTCCCCCTTTTCCCCTTTCCCCTATTGTTAACATTTTACATATGGATGGTACATTTGGTAAAGCTGATGTACAAATATTGAAACATAGCTACTAACCATCATCAATGGTTTACATTATGGTTTAATTTTTGGACCATACACTTCTATAAATTTTGGTGAAATTTAACATGGCCAGTATCCATCATTGCAAAATCATGTAGAACACTTCCATTGCCCCCAAAATGCCCCATATTCAATCTATTCTAATCTTCCCTCCCCCTCCCTATGGGGCCCATGGCAACCACCAGGCTTCACTCCTTGAAGAACAAGACTCATAGTTACTTGCAACAACATTGAGGGCTTGACATACTGGTCTGTCCTCCTCTATTAGGTACTGCCTATGCTCTCGAGAGACTCCCACCTCTCTATCTGAGAACGTAGCGGGACTCCCCAGGATGGGAGTCCAACACCTTCCCGCTCATTCTGTGGGTCTCCATCAACTGATACAACACACTATGACGAGATGAACACTCACATACTCCCTAGAAGCCTGCCCAGGTGTGCCCTGTTCCAAATGCCCCCTATATCCAACACCCTAAACCAGTAACCCTCCCCTGCCGTATTGCCAAAAGAACATTGCCAACGTTATAGTTTCACCCACATACCTGCAGATCCCCAGAGTTCATCTGCTCACTCCCCCAATACTCCCCCCAGTTCCATAGACTGTCCAACCCACCCTCCCCACCCTAGCCTCCTGACAAACCAGCACCACCCAACCCAACAATATCATTGCACCACTGTCTTACCCCTCCACTGCACAACTACACACCTTTTCATAGATTTTGCCCAAATGGGCATTGGCTCACAACCTTCTATTCTCTCTCCTATAATCCTATCTTCCAGACTCTAGTTCTGTGAGTCTGCTCAATTTGCTTAATTCATATCAGTGAGGTCATGTAATATTTGTTCTTCAGTGCCTGGCTTGCTTCACTCAACATAAAGTCTTCAAGATTCATCCATGTTATCCTGTGTGTTAATACTGTATTCTTTCTTACAGCTGAGTAATATTCCATTGTATGTATATACCTCAATTTGTTTATCCATTCATCTGTTGATGGACATTTGGATTGTTTCCAACTTTTGGCAATAGTGAATAATGGCACTATGAACATTGGTGTGCATATTATCTGTTCGTGTCTTTGCTTTCGATTCTTCTGGGTACATACCCAGCAGTGGAATTGCTGGATCATATGGCAGTTCTATAATTAGCTTCCTGAGGAACCGCCAAACTGACCTCCACAACGGCTGCACCATTCTGCATTCCGACCAGCAGCGGATGAGGGTTCCCATTCTTCCACGTCCTCTCCAACACTTGTAGTCCTCTGTTTTTTTAATAGCCGCTAGTCTAATGGGTGTAAGATGATATCATTGTAGTTTTGATTTGCATTTCCCTAATACCTAGTGATGTTGAGCATTGTTTCATGTGCTTTTTTAGCCATTTGTATTTCTTATTTGGAGAAGAATCTATTCAAATCACTAGCCCATAATTTAAATAGGTTGTTCTCTTTTTATTTTCAAGGTATAAGATTTCTTTATATATGCGGATATTAGGCCCCTATCAGATATAGGGTTACCAAATATTTTCTCCCATTGAGTAGGCTGCCTTTTCACTTTCTTGACAAACTCCATTAAGGTGTAAATTTTTTAATTTTGAGGAGGTCCCATTTATCTATTTTTTTCATTCGTTGCTCATGGTTTGGGTGTAAATTTCATGAAATCATTTCCTAATACAAGATCCTGTAGATGCTTCCCTACATTATCTTCCAAGATTTTTATGGTCTTGGCTCTTATATTTAGATCTTTGATCCAACTTGAGTTAATTTTTGTATAGGGTGTGAGATGGTGTTCCTCTCTCATTCTTTTGGATATGGATATCCAGTTCTCCAAGCAACATTTGTTGAAGAGGTCATTCACTCCCAGTTGAATGGGCTTCATGGCCTTGTCAAATATCAGTTGAATGTATATGCAAGGATCTATATCAGGACTCTCAATTCAGTTCCATTGGTCAGTATGTCTATCCTTGTGCCA
>JAQZBX010012971.1:0-40476 GCA_029593785.1 Cabassous unicinctus
GGGGGAAAGGAAATTGCTTCTTGCTGGCGTCCTGCAGCTAAATCCCACGCGCTTCCTACAAATTTGATGGTCTGTAGTACAGCAGTCTGCCACCAGGTGTCACTATGAGTAAAGCCCCTGGGGAGGGAAGTATCAGGGCAGTCACTGAATGACTTCAGCACCCTATCTTCGTAAATTTAGCTCACAGGGTCTCTCTGCCAACAGCTCTTTCAGGTATCAAGTGGACGTGTGCTCTGGAGGTCATTTGAAACTAAAAAGTTAAGAGGTTATAATTCCGGTGAAATTTTAGGAAATCAGAGGTGAAGAAGAAATATTCCTTTTCTTTTACTAAGACTGTGAATAATCTCTAAGGTAAGAATATCATTTTAATTATAAGCCACAGAAGAAAGTGAAGGCATAAAAGCCTAGCTTCCTGGCCTGGATTTCAATGCTAGTGATAGTCTCAAAGTGATATCAATGACCCATTCATTCAAAATTCAACAGTTAACGATTTGATTTTATTCCTGGAAATGCTTTCTACCCCCAAAGACTTCCTCTCTGACTCCACTTCCACAACCCTATTTGGGGCAATCCTTTATTCTTTTCTATTTGCCCAGAAATCCCCCTCTCTATAATAACCCCACAATTCTCACCCTTCCTTCTAAACCCATTCATGGCCGCCTCTATTCTTTCATCATTTTCGTTCTTGGTGAAGGTGAGTCATTCCCAGCTTCTGACCACCAAACCCAACCAGGTCCCTGGTGATCACAGTAGCCTCAATACTCTCTCTACTCCACCTTTAGTGCTCTCCGCCCGGCGCCCTCCAGGAGCCTCCGATGTCTCAGCATGCCAACAGATGAGAAGAAAACAGAATCAAATCACGGCAAATGCGTTCCTGGCAACCCCAGCCAACACTCAGCAAGGCTCTACAGTCCTCTTCCCATTCCCCCAGGGACTTTGTTTTCTCACAGCTAGAGCTCTACTTGTGTATAATTATCCTCAGGATTAAAACTCCACTCTCATCTGCCCATTCTCTATATTTCTACTTCCTTCTTACTCCCTTCCCTTTATTACTGAAACAGATTTACTCTGTGGAAACCACCCAGGTCTCATCTACTCTTCCCATATTGTACTGCCCCAATACTGATATTTGAGACAAAAACCCCAACTCACAACAGAAACATTTTGCTTTGCTTCTCTGTTATAAAAATATATATGCATATGTGTGCATATTTATACCTGCATACATACACACACACATGTATATGATACACACACACACCCATTTTTTGGGGTCTTCATGGGAAGAGTTTCCTGTGCCTGCAGTGGGGCAAGATTTGAATGTTCCCTGGTCTCTGGGTATAAAATTGTCTAATTTTACCACAAATATCACTATAATTTTCAATAGTTGACATGGTCTGAAAAAAATGTCAAACCCTTATAGTCTAGTGGGAAGCTATAAGAAAAAATAAAGGCAATCAAGTACTAGATGCACAAAGACAAATAAATGCAACGAAATATTAGATGCACAAAGTATAATGAGATGTGAAAAGAGGGTTTAATTCTAAAAGGGAGGACAACTGATTCTTGAAAGATTCATAGGTCAGGTGGCCAGGGCAGAAAAGAGCATTCTTGGCAGAGGGAAATGCAGGTAGGTATGAAAAGCATGGAGTAGCAGTTGGGTGTGGCCTGACAGTAGGAGCAGGGAGAGATGTGGCTAAGGGTAAAGGAGGGGTCCTGCCTCCCACAGAGCTCGTGGCATCTGCTGCCTGTTTGGACTCCCAGTGCCAGCACTGTGCCAAGCACACTGAAGACTCCTAAGACTGTGTTGTTGGGAATTGAATTGTGCACTCCACAAAGGGCATGTTCAAGTCTCAATCTGCCTTCCTGTGGGTGCACCTTTTTATAAATGGGACTTTGAATATGTCATTATTAGAGTGGGGACTCATTTGTGAATAGATCTTCAAATACCCTTTTTCAGATGAGGCCAAATTGAATCAGGGTGGCCTTAATCCATATAACTGGAGGCCCGATAAAGAGAGGAAATTTGGCTGCAATCAGTAGAAGCCGAGAGTCAGAAGAGACTAGGAATCAGCAGAAACAAGAGGGCAGCCACAAGGAGAAGCAGATCTTCACGGGATGGGAGCAGAGATGCAAGCCAAGGAACCCCCAAAACTGTCTCAAGCCAGCACCAGAACAGCACAGATTCTGGGCAAAGGCATGGCCTACAGAGACCTTGATTTGGATTTCCGGACTTCAAAGCCCTGAGAGAATAACTTCCTGTCACTTTTGCAAACCAGCATGATATTTGTCATAGCAGCCCTAGCAAACTAAGACAACTGTCTTCAAGGAATCCTTGTTTACAGTGGAAGCTGATCCCCATGAAGGGATACCCCAGTGGTTAAGAATAACTGTTGCTGCCTCAGCTAACCTATGCTGAAGTTCATAGCACCCTCCACAGTGTTTACCAGTAAATGTCATGACTCTTGAGGATTTGCTTACTATCCTTATGAAATGTTTATGCAATCTATTTGGTTATAGAGATGCCTATCTGGACGCATGGCTGTGTTCTGGCTAGGAGGCAGGTATTTGTAGAAGAAGCCCTCTCTATATAAATGATTAACATTACTAATCTTTTAGATAAGTCCTAGTGAGTGTTCTTGCTGCTAAAAATGTCCCAGGGAGGGGAGATGACTGCACAACTCTGTGATGAAAGTGAGAGCCACTGAGTGTACACTTTGGAGAGAATGTACAAGGCATGGGTCTGTATAACACAGGGAATCCAGTGGTTGATGACAGACTGTGGTTAACAGTACAAATATGAGAGTGTTCTCATGAACTATAACAAATGTGCAATACTAATACATGGTGTTAATATTAGGGGGGTATGGAAAAATATACCAAGTGTAAGCTATGGGCCATGGTCAGTGGTAAGAGTTTGATCATGTTTCTTCATAATCTGTAACAAATGTTCCACAACAATGTAAGGTGTTGGTGGAGGGGTGATGTATGGGAATTCTGCACACTGTGCATGATTGTTTTGTAAGGTCGCAACTTCTCTAATAAAAATAAAATTTTTAAAAGTCATTGTATATCTAGATACTAGCAACAGGGACTTAGACAATAAAGGTTTAAAATGACCATTTAAAAAAATGTCCCAGAGACTCAATGACAAGAAATGCGGGTGCTGTCCTTCCTTCAAAACTGCCCAAGCAAAGCCCGAGCTGGGTCTGACCCTTAATACCATTTGTGTCAAAATCAAGTCTAAATCCCTGAAAGTTGGTGGGTGTGAAACAAATGCAAAGTGAAATGCGGATAACAACCGAGAGAGAGGGACAGGACGAAACAGGAGCTTGCTGAAAAGCAATGCACAGAGAGTGAGAGAGCACCAAGGGCCAAGGCACAGCAATCCAAACCCTCTTATTTTAAGAGATGAGATAGTATTTGTTGTTGCTGCTGACAGTTTGGAAGCCACAGGGCATAACCTCAGAGAACATGATTTTTCTTTTCAGCAAAAAACAATGGTTGATAGAACCAAGGTTCACCCCAGTATCACCATAACTCTCTTTGTCCGTAACTGGTACACTGGCCAAAGGGAGAAGAGCAAAGCTTCAACCTCATGCTACTCTCTTTCCAGATCTCTAATTACCTAATGTCAGGCCACGTGAGGTCCTGGATTTCAATATGCTTTTGTGCACATGGATAGGATGCTGTGTGAGAGTGATGGGACAAAGAAAAGGCTGAAGTTTGTACATTTCCCTTTATCTTGTTTATTAAAAAAAAAAAAAAAATTGTGCCAGGCAAAGGCAATTCTATGATTAATAGGATAGTTAGACACTCTCCTTCCCTTATGGGGCTTATCATCTAATCAAGGAGGCAAAAAATTAAAGAAGCAGATTCAATAAAGTATGGCAAATGAAATGATGCAGATGTGAATTTGATAATGCAAAATAAAGTGCTCAGCATGGTTCCAGGCACATAGCGATTGCTCGCGGCATGAGAAGTGATAATATGAGGGTGCTGTAGGAAAGCACAGGCAGGGTATCTAACATAGACTGGCGGTCAGGGAAAGAAATAGTTAAGATGAGCCCTAAGGGAAGCCAAAGGCTTAGATGGTCAAAGGGTGTGGAGGAACCAGTCAACGGGAGAGTGTTCCAGGTGGAGAGAAAGCTGCATGAGGGAAGAGAATGGGAAGGAAAGGACCCGAACGAGCTCGGTAAGACCCACTGGTGGGGTTAGGGTGGACAGGGGAAGTCCAGAGAAATAGACATAACCAGGTATACTCCAGGAACAGAAAGCAGCAGAATTATCACAAGTGTGGGGAGCTATCTTCTGAATACGATTCCACTGGGAATGTTTAACATTTGGTTCATTTCCAGTGTTTCTTACAAATAGTACTAACAATATCCTGAGCATATATCTTGGCTAAATTTGCAAGAATACTCAGGTCAACTCTTGGCAGTAAGTGTGCTAAGTCAAATGGTACATGAATTTATAACTGAAGAGATGGTGACAAATTTTCCTTCTAGAAAGTTTTACCAACTTTCATTCCTATCAACTGTTGTTTTTTTTTTTTGGCAATCTAATAAGTGAAAACTTATATCTCATTGTTGTTTTGGTTTGCTCCTCTTTAATTATGTATGAAGTTAAGTACTTTATATAGTTATAGTTTATTTGTATTCTTTTTTCTATAAACTGCCTGTTCACAGTCTGCCATTTTTCAATGGTCTTGTCTTTTTTTTCTTCCCACACCCCGAGATGATGCCCTCGTCTGTTTGCTCATTGTTTTTTTGTTTTGTTTTGTTTTCTCGTTGTGTTTTGCTCATTGTCTGCTCATTGTGTTTGTTTGTTTTTTTTTCTTTAGGAGACACTAGGACCCGAACCCAGGCCTTCCCATGTGGGAAGCGGGTACTCAACTGCTTGAGCCACATCCACTTCCTGCTCATTTGTTTTTGCTTGTTGTCTGCTTGCTGTCTGCCTATTGTTTTTTCTCGTTGCCTGTTCGTTGTTTTTCCTCGATATCTGTTCATCATCTGCTCGTTGTTTGTCTTCTTTAGGAGGTACCAGGAACTGAACCTGGGACCTCCCATGTGGGAGGTGGGTGCTCAACTGCTTGAGCCACATCCGCTCCCCTGTAGTCTTTTTCACGTTCATTTGTATGAGATCTTTGTACATGAAAGTTTAGTTATTTGCCAGCCATATGTGTCTTTCAACTTTTGTTATGATATTTTTTTCCACTCAGATTTTTAAATTTTATATAGTCAAATTTATTACTCTTTCCATGTATGGCTTCCAGTTTTGGTATCAATTTAAAATGGCTCTCACATTGTAAATCAAATTCATCCTCACTTTCTTCCATAACTTTTTAAATTTCACTTTCATTTAAATTATTGATGCACTTATTTTGCCTAAAGAAATAAGAATTCAAATATTTTCCCCAAACAGGACACAAGTTATTGAGCAATTCTTATTATTATTTGTGATTTAAAAATCCATTTTTTACACACTGAAATTCCATATGTACTTGAGTCTATTTCTAGTACCTACTTTCAGTTCTTTTGGGTATATACCTAGTAGTGGGATTGCTGGGTCACATGGTAATTCTATACTTAGCATTCTGAGGAATCTCAGAATGTCTTCCCCATTCTGTCTTCCACAGCTGCCACACACCATTTTCTATTCCCACCAGCAATGAATGAGTATTCCTATTTATTCACAACCTGTTTTTTTTAATAGTAGCCATTCTAGTGGGTATGAAATGATATCTCATTGTGGTTTTGATTTGCATTTCCCTAATAGCTAATGATGTTTGTTTTTTGTTTTTTTAAAGATTTTATTTATTCCCCACCCCCCTCGTTATTTGCACTTGCTGTCTGTTCTCTGTGTCCATTCGCTGTGTGCTCTCTCTGTCTGCTCGTCTTCTCTTTAGGAGGCACCAGGAACTGAACCTGGGACTTTCCATGTGGGAGAGAGGCGCTCAATTGCTTGAACCACCTCAGCTCCCTGCTTTGTTGTGTCTTTCATTATCTTTCCTCTTTGTGTCTCCTTGTTGTGTCATCTTGTTGCATCAGCTTGCCATGCCTGCCTGTTTTGCCAGCTTGCTGTCTTGCTTGTCTTCTCCAGGAGGCACCGAGAACTGAATCCAGGACCTCCCATGTAGTAGGCAGGAGCTCAATTGCTTAAGCCACATCCGCTGCCCACTAATGATGTTTGATGTGTTAACCCTGAAGGTCAATTTCTCCCTCTTTCCTAGGGTTTTGTTGTTGATTAACTTTGTGTTAGGGCTCTTCCTTGATACTTGGTCCAACTTATTTTGGACCTTTAGAGTAGCCTATATTTAACTGTCCAGATTTTCTCAGCTCTTCTTCATTTGTTTCTTGCCCTGGATATGCAGCACAATTTCTAAGATTGCAGTTTTTGTTCAATTGTTTCACCTCCAGGAAAAAGCTTACTTTCCTCTGATACTTATCCAGAAATCTTGATCTGTGTTTGTTTTTCTGCCCAATTTTCTTTCCAGATCCTATGATTTGTTTAAATTCTCTCACTCAGTGTCCCCTTTTCCTTACACTCTTCAGTTCTGGACCTGTCCTGTCTTACAGCAGCTCAGTCCCCCACCCCCTTATTTTTTCTGGGAGGCTCAGCATCTATACAAGAGTGGATGTTAGGATCTAATCTAATAGGAGGTAGCAATAGCAGTAACCCAAGCATTGAAGTATATGCACTGTCTTAGTTTGCCAGGGCTTCTGTAACAAATACCACAGACTAGTTGGCCTAAACAGGAATTTCTGTCTCCAATTTTAGAGGCTAGATGTCCAAAATCCAGGGGTCAGTAGTATTATGCTTTCTCAGAAGCCTGTAGAGTCCTGGTGGTAGCTTGCCGGCAATCTGCAACTCAACCTATGCCTCTGTCACATGGCCATCTGCCTTCTTCGGTCTCCTGCTACTGTGTCAAGATTTCCTCTGCCTACAAGGACTCTAGTCATGTTGGATTAAGGCTTACCCTGATTCCGTTTGGCCTCGCCTTAACTAGTAACATCATTGAAGATCCTATTTTCAAATGGGTTTAAATCACAGGACTGGGGGTTAGACTTGAACAAATCTTTGTGGGGACATGATTGAATCCATCATATGCACTTTGTACTTATAAAGACCCTCTCTTAATGCCCTTGCTTTCTAGTGCTAAACACTTCCATCAAGCATAGGAGCCTAATTTCCAATCTCCCATTTATTAGAAGCAGTTTTCAGACTTCTAGAAGTGGAGGACTTCCTGAGGTAGTCACCCTGACAGCATAACGAAATGACAAATGATAGCTTGACAACAAGTGAGAAGACTGAAATGCTGGAAAAGCAGACAGGCAAGTGCAGAAAAGACAGCAGTCCTCTAAGGTGAGGGGTTGCAGACTCTCGTACTTCATTTGCTCCTACAGCTATCAGTGTTATAGAAAAGGGTAAGGATTAAAAATTAGGATGATTCCTCTAAGTCTTTAAGAAAAGCCTAAATGAGGTTCTGCAACCTCTACTTGAGCCTGTCATCACAAATGGCTATAATATTTTTTGGAACTTCGAGAAGTTCATTTCTGTTATCTTGAAAATTAAATGATAAGAAATACTTCAATGTTTGGTACAGCCTAGTGAAAGAGGATTTACTGAGAGGCCTAAGGGTAGCTTAGGGTAGTCAGGGTAGAACTGACTCTTTTCCTGTGGACCACCTGCTCCCAACCCGTGATGAGGATGATCTACCTTCAACCTCAAAGAGGTAACACATGTAACTGTGTGGGGGTGAGTGTGTGAGTGTGTGTATGTGTGTGTCTAGGGGAAATGAACTCTGCTTTTAAGCATAAAGAATTTATGCTCATAGATCTCATAGACAAGAGGCTGTTTGTCTGTCTTTAGGGTTTGGAGGAGCATATCAGTGCAGTCACCCGATTTTCTAAAGCAAAGCAAATTAACAGCTGTCAAGTACTCTTAAGCCAGGATGCTGCCCTGGCTGGTCTCCCGTATCAACCGCTGGCTTGACAAAAGCTTTCATATCAGTGGCCTGGAAGATTGTCTTCTCAGCACACAGCTCAATTTAAAAAAATAATTCCTTGAGGAAATAAGATTTTAGACTCAAACTTTGCTCAGTAATTTGTTGGTAATGTTTAGTAGTGCATACATTTATAAATCATGATTACCAGAAACCATAACATGACTGGATATGAATTTTTCTGAAGGACTAGGAAAAAAGCTCATTCGACTAAAGCCCAGAGGGCTATAAAATCCAGAGTGTGTATTCCCAAAACTCCAAACAAAAGCCAATCATAACATTTTATCCTATAGACATTCTCATTTCTATAATAAGGTTTAAATCCTTGTACACATAACATACAGGAATACAAATTAGCTCTTGGCACTTAATGGGGTTGAAGATAACAAGACCGCCCTTATCTCAGGATGTTGTTTCCAGAAAAGTGTACTTGCTGCAGCACATTACCTCCAAGGAAAAGTGATATTGGCAGAGATGGTTTCTTTCCCCTAATTCTGGGAAAGAAATGTAACCTGAGGAAAAAAAAACTGAAAATCTAAAACTATTAGACAAAGCAGATCAATAATGTAAGTAGGGGATACCATGATATTGCTTGGCAGTTTAGAAGGTCAGTGCCTTAATTTCACCTGAGTGATAAACAGAATAGGTTGCTGAGAGGCAGCAGATGATGTGTAATGAGAAGATGTGCCAGGGTCAACTCAGTGATGTAGCACATTTAGTATAAAAGCAAGGAGACATTCTATGCCTCTGAAACACATATATTCTCATGGAAAACACCATGTTCCCATCAAAGTAGCCATCAGGCCCCACCTAGAGTGGTTGAATTTCCATGTCAGAGATAGTGGCCCATACAAAAGGGCACCTGGGCTCATTCTCAATGGCCACAAGGTGAGATAGGGTGAGAGCACAGGAGGTAGCATCATAGGCCAGCAAGGCAGCACAGAGAGCAGATGGAAGAGGCCAGGGGTGAGCAACAAGTAGACAAGGAGGCAGAAAGCGGTTACCCAGGAAGGTACAGGACACAAGGGTAGCCTGAGGTTCAAGGCCAGAATCAGTTGCCAAAGATTCTATGGGACTGAAATGACCCCACCACCTGGAAAATAATAAAAGCACATAGACTTGTGTGAGATGCTTCCTTCCCCAGCTTCTGGGATTGTGTGTGATCTCTGACATGGAAGCCAGTACAAATTCCAGGGGAACTGGGCCAGGACCTAAAGTAGAAGCAGGCAAGGACCAGGCTAGACTAAGAAGGGGCGGTTAGGGACCAAGAGCCAGCAGCTTGGTAAAGTCCTGGTTACTTGGGGAAACTTTGTAAACTTCCCACTGGTGAGAGGAAAATGGACAGTTTCCCTGCAAGTTCTAGAGAATGGCTTGGAATTGGGGGGACGTCAGCAGCCTGTCCAGAGCTGGACCATTGACCTTTGCTCCTTGGAATCTTTTCAAGTGGAAATAACAAAAGATAAAGAGTATGAGATCAACATCAGGTCTGCAGGGCTATCTCAGGGTGTGCTTGGACCCTCCTCCTGTGGGAGATTCACAATGCCTGTCAGAATGCAAAGGCTCTCCAAAAAAAAAGCGTTTAACATTACTACCCCAGCATTTTCCAAAACCTTTGGACTGTGGAAACTTTTCTTCATGTAACACTTAGGAAATATCTTTCAGAATTAGTGTTTCAAGTTCCAGAGGCATTTTTAGGAAACGTGAGTCTATTGTGTTTTGTATATTCTTATGGGATTTCCAGGTATTTCAAAAGATGTTAATTCTACATATAACATACTCGGAGAGGAAAATCTAGTGGAGCTATTGCTACCCCAAAGCCAACCATGGCTGCACTAAAATGTCCACCCCTCCTTCTTCCAGCAGTGACATGTGAGGACAAAACAACAGCAACTACAGCTGTCCTGAGGCCCCAAGTGCGCCACTTGTCCCAGCTCCAAAGGCTTCCACGGTTTTCAAGAGCATGGAGATCTTCAAGCCCTACCTATATTAGAGGAAGTTTGAAGATCACTACCTTAGGGTGAAAAGACAAGCCCTAAAGACGCCTGCGTTCTCTCCCTCCTCCGGATCTCATCATACACACACACTCACGCACACGCACACACACACGCACATACACACACCCCACACTCAGAGGCACCATCCCTCCAGTTGCTCACTGCTGCTCCAGTGGTTTGAGGAAAAGATGTTAATAGCCTACAGTACTTTCCCCTGGAGAGCAGGAGGTGGGCCCTTCAGCCGCGTCAGGCAACCAAGTTGATTTCTCCTTGCTTACTTCTAAGCCAAACGACCTAGTGAATGGCACTCAGCTTTGGTGGCCACACTTCCACCCAGCCCTCACTGAACCTATTTTCATGAAGAATCCTCTTCTTCTTGAACTTCAAGAGGACTGCTTTTTAACTCTGCATATTGCCCTCAGGGTACTGCATGGTCACTTTACCTGCTGCTTTCCCCATTCTTTTAAATGGCTACACTAGGATTTTGTCCTCCTGCCATTATTTGCATTTCTTTCCTATGCCGTGGTATCACAGAGCCTATCAGAGGGGCCTGGACTAAGTGCTATTTCTCAGATTTTTGCTGCTATGCATTTCCATTCCCTGGCTTTTGGAGAACGCAGATTTCCCAACCGACATAATGTATTTTATTTTGACTAGTTAAGGGGCAAAATACAGCTATGAGTGGCTTCCTAATTACTGAGCAGTCGTTTTTTTTTTTCCTTTCCCAGGGACTCCACCCCAACCCCTAGCCTCCTAGCTAAATGAACTCTTGGCTGTAAGCATTTGCCAGCTTGGCTCACTCTGATTCCATACAGCATCCACTTAAAAGTGCCAAAGTGAACTTGGGCAGAATAACTGCTGCTCAGCCTATAAACACTTTACCTGTATGGCAGTAGGTTACACGAATGTGAATGACATTTGGAAAAATGGAAGAAAGGCTGAAGTGACAGTCGACCTAGATACCAATATTTCACCAGCATATCCTGCATTTATTTATTCAAATAACAGTGATTGACAGCCTAATGTCCCTTAGTAGCCACTCAGTGATGACAATTACCAGCTGGCCAAGGCTGAATTTCATTTATAACTACTTTCCTTGCTTAAATTCAAATCAAGTTTTAACCTCACCATTCTTTCACTTTTTAATAACCTCATTTTATAATCTGGAACTTATAAGCAGGGGGAGGGTTATTATTTAGAAGGAGGTCATATGGTTCAGACATAAGTCTCCTAACTTTCAGTGCAAAGCTTGCTGATAACACTGTCCCTTAATTAATAACCTTCACAGTGAATGGAGTGCAATGCACAGCTGTTTATAGCTGGCAACTACCTCCTAAAAATGTCATGCTAGGACTAAAACGATGCAATTCAGCAGAGAAAATAAAATAGATATCTGGATGAAATTGCCTTAAGACATGAGGCACACTGAAATCTGAAGTTAAAGGGTTATTTGTGTATTCTTTCCATTTTCACCAGTAAAATAATGATGTATTAGAAGGGTATCTCCCAGTGGCCATTTACTGAACTCTTTCTACTTACTGTACACTATGAGGTCTCTACCATTGTGCCATTTACTTCTCACAACTCTAAGACCACTTTGTCGAGGCCCCACTCCCTATTTATATGAAAAAGATTTCGGCTACACGTAATTTGCCTATTTGGCTCCCACGTCGAGTCTGGATTGGAGGCGGGTAGGAGCAGAAGGAGGGACAATACAAGAAGTTGCTACAATAGTCTGGGCAAGAGATTCCTATCATTTTGTATTCACACTTAGAGATCTGAAATGATTTCAAGTTCCCTCATTGGGATGGAAGCACCGATGAGTCATAGGCTTCTCTCTAGTTCTCCTCCCTGTCACCCAAACTCCAGACCCATTTTTCAGGTGGGTGTTGAGGAATGCTCCCTTTTTTAATGGTGAGTTTGTGTTAGTCACCATCCTGTGGCAAACCCAAGCATAAATGTCTCCACACCGTGTTATTTCTCATGGCAGGATCCCCAGGTTCATTCTGGGCAACTGTGCTTAAAATCTTGGGAGGTTGATATTGTTTACAATATTTCTAGGTCCCAATACATTGCTTCTTTCTTTATTATTCCCCCTCGTCACCTCCTTCCAGACGTGCCTCCTCCCTGCGCTCTGCTTACAACCTTGAGATCTCCTCTCTCCACACTCCGTCCAGCCTTGTAGCCCAGGAACATTCCATTTAGGGTTACCTCGCTAACTTTTCAGCATAGGTTAGCCTAGGCTGCTTGAGAGCAGAGACGGCCTCTTTTGCTTTGTATTCCTCACACTTCAGGGCCCAGCATGAAGCCAGGCAGAGAAGATCTATTAAAAATTGCTCAGAAAGTAATCGGCAATGGTCTCTTAGCGGATGCACCTCCTACTGCCCTAGTTTTACACCCTCCACTCTGCTTATTCTGTGGGAAACACACCCTACTGGGCTCAGAGAGGTTCTCTAGAGGCTGCCCCAGCCTAGACCCACAATACGGCTCTGGCCTGATCCTCCCAGAGATGCCCACATGCTTTCTCCCCAGAGCCTTTGCTCCATTCTCCCGATTACTCCCTTTGCCAGGATAACTTCTGCACATTTTCCAGTTCTAGCTGTGGCATGCCATTCCAGGGAGCCTTCTCAGCCCCCATGGCACACTCAGCGTGGCACACCACCTCCATGCTCTCACCCTACTTCCTGCCTACGTCCTTTGGAGAAATGTGTCAAGCAGCCTGATGGCAAGTACTGGGACACTATTGTTTCCCCAGGCAGCACAGTCTCTGGCACACAGTTCCTTCATTGAAAGAAGTGAAGGGATAGCAAAGGAGCAACTAGGAAGTGGTTCAGACAAACATCTTTTAAAAGGCCTTGGCCAGAATGCAGCCCGGCTCCTCCGTGAAGAGATGCTTTAACCAATGCCTTTTGACTGAGACTTCCCAAAGCCCACCCCAGCCCAGGAAATATGGAATCATAGGCTCCCCGTTGTGGGGCTGTGTTCACCCTTGTCATTTTGCCCTTCTCTCCAGCATACTCAGGTGTCATCCTATCTGGGATGATGTAGAAGCCTCCTGGACCTCTCAACCCCAAAACCGGAGAATGAGGTTTCTCGCCAGCCTGTGAAATGACACGCCCCCCCAAACTCACTACCTGTGGAGCTATACAGACGTGCGCTGCACACGCACTTACATGTTTGCCTGCCTTTTGGTTTGATGATGCAAAATTCTTTTGGAGGAGGTACCAAGTCTTTTTTATTAATAAAATTTGGTTCTTCAACATAGCTATAAGCAAGTTTTCGTGTTTAAGAATTACTCACTGGAAACAGTACTATTACCTTCCACTGTCTCATGCCTCTTGCTTAGTCCAAGCACTTTGCCACCACTAGCTTCCTGGGATCTCACGGGGCATTGCAGGACCTGCCCATGATCAGATAGTAGGGTGCAAAGTAGGAACCAGAAGAGAATTAGGTTTCCCTGACTCCTAATCCACTGCTCTTTCCTCCTCAGCCTAGTGAACCACTGAGTGACAGATTGTTAAAAATGAGATGTTAATTTCACTCTGCTTTTAACTATGTGTGAATGGCACACTGGGAGAAGTTAAATTCAGAGTCCCCTTTTTGTGGGCCAAAGGTTAACACACAGGAAGCCCTGGAGACAAGGGCACCTTCAGGGGTATTATTATGAGTTAGGCTGGCAGCCAGATGAGCTGCTTTAGAGAGCCACTCAGTGTTGATTCCAAGCAAGGAACAGTTGTTGTAAATGTTAACAACTTTCTGATGGCATTCACTGCTGTCTCCCTTCAGAGATGGGTGACGCTCAAAAGGCTTGGCTGCTTCATTGAAGCTTCTCCAACCTGATCTGAGCCGCTTTGGCTTGAAAATTCTGACTGCCAATCCTGAAAGGACAGACTGTCTCCTGAGATTTCCTTTGTAAATCCTGGTTTAGGACAGGTCAGAAACAGTGCTCCCTGAGAAGAAAGAGCTGGCTCATTCGATCAGCCGCTGTGTCCCAGCTCTAGGAAGTAAAGCTGCCTGCCAAAGTGCTAGGCCAGATTTTCAGAACTTGAATGAGTTGGGGTTCTCTTGTTATTATATTCCAGCCAGGCTGCCTTTTTCCTCTCTTTGGGGCTACAGACATGTGGCCAACCCTAGTTTCACTTTTCACTTTGGAAATAGTTCTGAAGGAAGATATGTTGGGAAAACTAGGACATCCTGCCTGTTCCCCAAGCCCTTATTTTCTGTGAGCCAAGAGAAGGGCCAGAAGTGGGTTGTTAACTTCAATGACGTCAGCGGGCTCTGGCATTCATGCTGCCTCTCTGCTGGCCCAAGACACTCAGTTTGGGCACAGGTTCAGCCCCAGGCTGGGCTCTGCGAAAGGGCAGGTTGATGACAACGTTCTTGGCAGAACGTGTTGCTAGTGACTCAGGCTGGAGGGGACACTCAGCCATCCTGGGACATTTGAAGTACTGAGGAGGGGTTGGAACAAGGAGCCCCAATCAGGCATCTGAACAGACACAGGTCAGGCAGCCCAAAGAGGCACGATAATGCAGGAGAGGCTGGGCATTTGCCAAGAGTTTTGTTGGTTGGGTCTAGAGTCTTGGATAGAAAGAAGGATATGAAACAAAGGTCACCAAAGAGAAGGAAATCCTCAGATATGATCTAACTCTAGAATCTCAGGCTGTTGGTTTTCCTTCTTATTGCTTGATAGGTTTAAGCCATCGAGGACTTCACCAGGTCTGTGCACAAAGATATCTGCTATGGATGGTTTAGGGTTGAACGGCATTGAAATCCCATCTGATTTCTGGTGCTTTATTGCCACAGGCTCCTCAGAGAGGTAAGGATGGAGGGGCCGGGCTTCCCAGAGTTCCTGGCTGCCCCCAAAGATGCCAGTCCTTCCCACTTTCTGCTAAGGGCTTCATTGAGAGCCCAGGTGTACCAGATGGCCGCTGGTGCCCTCCACTTTCTCCACCTGCCATCTTGCCTCATTTGGCCTAAGCTTTCCACCCCAAACTGCAAGATCAATTTTTTTAAAAGAAAGAAAGAAAAAGATCAGGTCAATGAAAATTTTCTTCTAAAAAGGGACTTTTCTTGATACCTGGAAAACTCCCATATTGAATTCATCCTTGTTTTTGTGTCTTCCTTGCATGTCAGAGCATATGAGGTAGGGATGGCATTTCCCATGTTGGAGACCCTTTACAGATGGCAACCAATTAAAAAGAACAACATCCAAGGCATTGCGCCTTCCTCAGATCCCATGCCTAAACCCTGACGGAGCGCACTCTAGGCAGGGCCATTGCATTTAGAGCACGTCCATGTTTTACTTCTGGGTCTCACAGGGCCAATGAAGCCCTGATGGCATTGCTGCTGTCCACGCCCCTCTGGTCCCAACAAGCTACTGCGTCTCTTCTGGCAATGAAGGGCCAGTGAGCCCTGCAATTATTTAAGCACACTCAGGAGGTACATTTAGTCTTGCCATTTAGCTCCCACCTCCCAGCCTCCCTAACCTTTCTCTCGGCCCCTAACTGCAGAGATTAGCATGCCCAGACTTGGGCGCATGCTCATATAAGGGAAGACAAGACGATGACAAATGAGGAAGAACCAGAAAAATTCTGTCAGATCAAAAGCCATCCTTCAAGCCCTGGAAACACAGTGTGGAGGAAGGCAGATTACAGAGCTAAATTTGCCATGTTGGGCTCAGACCAGCACCAGTTGCAGTGTGATGTGTGACAAAAGGTACGGGGGTTAGACTATGAGCAGCAGATCCTGATGCGATAGAATGAAGGAAAGGATTTTAAGTAGGAATTTCCACAGTGGTGGCCTCAGTAGTGGTCCCAGTTGCAATATTGTGATTTTAATCAAAGAGGAGATGAAAGCTTTGTTGTTTTTGGAGATTGAATTCGTGGCCAGTTTAATAACTCCAAGTATCATTGTCTGACACCATTTAAAGATGGAGTTCAAATATGCCAAATTAAAAGAAATGCATTCATTGGCCATACAAAAGGGGGAGATAGGCTCAAATTGTTATTAAGAGCGGTGACATTCTTTAAATGTCTTTGTTAATCAGGGTCCTGACATGAGAGCCGATGCTTGGGGAATTTGCTCTTCACACTCGGCACAGCATGGGTCAAGACTGCTTAATATTCCACACTGGGTGAGCCCGGTTGAACTTTGCCGCCCCGTGAGCCCTCACATCCTGCTTCCCCTCCTTGGTCTCTGAATTCGAGATGCACTGGTATTTTCAATTTTCTTTGCTGCTAAAGGGCAAAGAAGCTGCAGTATAAATGCCTAACTTACTTTCAAGCCTTGTTTATAATGATTTATACATTATACAGCTGCTACACCTGCTGAAGCTTCCGCAGAACACTCAGGAAGCTTTTTAATTTAAGAGGTTCAGAAATGTTTACACCTTGCTGTGGTATTCTAAAGATTGCTTAATCAGGAAGGAGCTACAGACAGTCAGGAAAACATCGCCTTCATCTCTTGCTTCCTAGTCCTGAGCACATAGGGGGCAGAGTTCACACAAGAGGGTGGCGGGTATTTTAATTATTGTGCCCTGCTCCAAACAGAGGCGATTGCTCAGAGGGAGGGAAAGGAAGCCCAGTAGGAACACCAAACTTGCTAGAAATGAGAATAGGGAGAAGGTGCCCTCTCGGTGCTGAGCTGTCTTTAGGCAATTTAGCAACTTTTGTTTCTGTGCTGATGGCGGATAATGTGCTCAGCCCTGCTCCGGGCACACACGGGCGGGTCCCGTTTAGCACAAGGAATCCTGTCTTTTAGGGAAACAAGACAGAGACTATTGTCAGAGCTATAAGAATTCTGAGAAGAGACGGAAAAGGGCTGCACATTCCGGATCCCACCTAGAGAAAGAGCGCCAGGGGGACCCCTTACGCTAAGGCTGAGTGAGCCTGAGCGCGGCCCCGCCATGACTAAGCAACAGAACGCGGCGCTGCCCGCGTTCTCAGAGAGCCAGGAAAACCTGACAAAGGTAGCCGCTGCGGATGGTTTAGGGCTGAATGGCATAACCGTTTGAGTCGTCTTTGGACACAACAGGCTAAAATCCTGTGTCATTTGCTCTCTCTCTCTCTCTCTTTACTCTCTCTTCTTGCGTAATTTAAGAAGGTCAAATTTAAAAATTAATTTTGTATAATTTTAGGCATGTCTGTTTCTTAGACTGTGTACAACCCAAGGAGAGCAAACGAAATCCAGCCACTCCAATTAGCTGAGCATTATCCTTGCTTTTGCTATCTCTACATCAAGGACTTTGGGGCATTTCTTTACATTGTTAATTGTGCCCATAGTATTAGAAATATTATCTCCCCCCTCCTTAGCATTGCCTCTCCCCCACCCCCACCCCCGTAAGTCATATTAGAGCAACACAATTGACTCTTCCCAGGCTGTCATTTAAACATATAGTGGGAGGCTATGTAAAACATAGATTGCTGACCCAATAGATGCAATCTGGGGACATTTGTGCTGCCATCCCTGGTGTGAGGGCCTATTTGAGTGCTCTTCGGGGCATGTGGATTCTCAACACAATAGACCATGACAGCTCCTGAGAAGCAATTACAGCCCATCATACTCAGGGCTAATTAGAGATTTCTTAGTGGATCAATGACACAATATAGTCCATAACAGTGTCAGAGTCGCAGCTGCAAATGCACACGGAGCCCGAGCACTAAATATCCTTATGACATTGTTATTGAAAGCAGTTGCTGGGCCTGAAAATTGCAGCTTTTTGAAAGCACATACTGTATATCTTGGGCTTTGTTTTCTAGACAGGACCAGTGGCTGCCTCCCAGCTTTTAGCAGTTGAACTGAGTGGCCTTGGAGCTCAGAGGCCCTCCCAAGGCCCCTAGGGAAGGGCGCATCACGTTCCTGGTCACACTCCTCCCTCCTTCAGCTTCTGCGCAATCGTTCTTTAGGTAAAAGACGCCAAAGGGTCCCACCCCGGGGGGAAGACGTGCCCTAGGACCGAAGCAGAACAGGATGAAGGAAAAGCACGAGGGTCCCATCCTGGCAATATCACTTACAAGGGGCGACCTCGAGCAAGGCCCTCCTATTTGAAGCCCCCTGTTCTCATTTGTTGAAAAGGATACTAGCAATTGCCTGGCAGAGTGGTGGTGCCTTGCTAGGTACTGCTGCCAGTGCCCCCAAAGCACCTGCCAGTACAAGGAATGGCCGCAGTTTAAATTTGTTACCACTTCCTTTAAAAAATCTTCAGTGTCAGTAACAACAGTGCAGTTAGGGTCCCATGTTTGATCCCCTCTATCAGGAAAGCCCACTTTAACTGCTTCCATCACTCCCCTTCTGGGTGAGAAGTGTTGGAGGCAGCAAGCAGGACAAGCGAGGCCCCTGCCCTCCTGGAACTTTGTCAACCTGAGGACACGGACAACAACACAGGCAAGGTGGTTGAGACAAATACTGTGATGATGGCACTGATGGGGGGGCGGCTACAATGTGGGAGCCCATCCATCTATTTGCATTTGAGCCATGCTGGTGGGTACATAGGAGCTTTGCCTCAGGGTTTTAACTCGCATTTCTCTGCTAATTAACCAAGCACTTTCTCATATACATATACGTTAGCCATATATATACCTTCTTTGGTGAATGCCTGTTCAAGTCTTATGCCCATTTTTCTATTAGGCTGTCTACCTCTTTCTTAACAATTTATCACCGATGTATACACTCGGTGTATGTCCTTCTTCAGACATATGTGCGGCCAATATCTTCTCCAACTCTGTAGCTTGCCTCATCACTCTCTTACTGGTGTCTTTTGATGAAAAAAAGTTATTAATTTTTATGTAATCCAATTTATCAACTTTTTCCTTAACGGTAGTGCTTTGTGTGGCCTGTAAGAAATCTTTGCCTTCCCCAAAGTCATGAAAATATTCTACCCAGCAAGACTGTGAGTTGTGAGGAAAACACTCTATGACTATTTTAATTTTTTAAATTATGTATGTGTATTCAAATTGGGTTTTTAAAATGTCCTTGGGGTGGGGAAGTAAAGGGGATGGTAGAAGGTGCTTAAGGAGGAAACATTCTGTGCCAAAAATAAGAACAAGTTATGAAATACTCAAGACAACCAAGTAGGACAAGAAACTCCATTTAAAGCAGGGGTTCTTAACAAGGGGCTGTGAGCTTGAATTGAAATTCAAAGAACATTTTTCTTGTGGGGACGTGTTGGTGCGGGTGTGATATATTTATTAATATACTGTACAGTATGCAATATATTTATTGTATACAGTACGGTGTGGACTTAGTAAGGGGTGTGTGGTTTCCTCCTGACTGGCAAAGGGGTCTGTAGAACAAAAAAGGTTAGGAACCCCTGATTTAAAGTCTTTACTGAAACATCAGCAGAAAAGAATGAAGTTAGCTGTGAGCACAGGAAACTTGGTTGCCTATCTAAGTTTTTCTGAATTGGAAGAAATGACCACAAGGTTTTGGAGACAGAGACTCAGCATACCTCTTCTTCATTTTTTTTCTCTTTTAGACCCAGAACAGGAAAGCTCAAAGAATAGGAGGTTTTGGAGAGACAATATGGGGTTTCCCCGAGAAGAGACCGTGGGCCATTTTTCTATGTTGACACTCAAGACAGAGAGAGCGAGGGAGTCACAAAGCTGACTCATCAATTGTCTGGCCGGGCTCTGCAACCTGGCGGTTTGGTATCCTGGCTTTGACTCTCACCAGAATTCCCTTACGGTAAAGGGCCAGGCATTGGTAAAGAATGAGCTTAAGGTCAGATTATTAGGAGAAAAAGGATAGAAAAACTGCAAGCTAAAGCCAACACAAGTGAAGGAGTCATGCCTGCCATGAAAGCCTCGTCAGGAAGCCATCTGCTGACCAGAGGCAAGGTTTGCAGACCAGAAAGCAGGCCAGAGAAAAGAAAGGTTTTAGTAGAGCAGAGAGGAAAACCAGGGTGAGGGTACAAAGAGAGAGCTAAATGTGTCAGTTCATGCTGGGTGAATATGTACCTTCATATCTTGACTTCAGAGTGCTGGTAATTGGTTATCACAGGTAAGTATATGCTGTTATTTTAATAGTCAGTCACACCTATGGACAAATATGCCTTATTGGCCATAATGTATATTCCTGATTCACTGCCTCCCACCTGCCTACCGTCTTTAACTGGTGCCAGCTATGAAAATCACAGGCTGAATGCCAGAGAGGAATATGAGTCACTTTAAGTCAGTGACTCTTGACATTTTTGACCACAGATTTCTATAGAAGGGTAAAAGATTCCTGGGCCACCATCTCTATCTGAAGTACTACTGAGAAAAATAATTCAGTGACGAAAATGAAATTTAACTTAACAAGGAAATAGTGGTGATAAATTATGTTTGTCTTTGATCTTGCATTATGACTATAGCAGAGTCAGCTTTGGATTACAAAAAGCAAGTAAGCTTTAAACATTAGTTATTGGAATATTGAGACTGGAAATGTTTTTGACACAAATTTGCCTTGCCACATGCAGTACAATTAACCAGACGTCCTATAATAAGCAAATCGATATTGATGAAGCTAGACGAATAGTAAATTACAATTAAAATATATAATGGTTTCATTTTTAATGAAAAACCATGATCAACTCAAAACAATATAGATGGGATAGAATTCATCAAAGTCCTTCCTAAAAACTGCAGGAATCTCAAAAATCAGTACATACTCACGCAGGGGATGATCTCTGTATCAATGCCAAGCATTGTGTGGTAGCCAGACTTCTCAGTCGATGCTACCAGTTTTCAGTTTGTATATACCAAATTTTAGAAAATGTTAACCACTCATTTGATAAACTACTACTAAGTCACTTTTAATCACATACAAAAATGAATTTTTAAAATTTCTCTAAGGATCATAAAAAAAGCCTTCTACTCTTGAGATCAGGCACAGCCTATCACTATGCTCAGAATGTTCTTACAAAAGAACAGCACCATTTTTTGAGAACAAACTCCATGGTGTCAGGTTAGGCAGGGTTGGGGAGAGGGCCTCTGCTCAGCTTTACCTGTAACTTTCACACTCACCACACAAGAAAGGAGAAGAACTAGCTTCTCTTGACTCTAGAACATGAGCACATTAAATTTGCCTTCTCCTTATTTAAATGAATTTTCAGTGTCTCCTGTAGAGAATGATTCTGATTAGGTTTGAATCCAAGTATGTTAAATCATCTCTGGACACTGGGAATTCTCCATTCCTGCTCACTTACCAGATTTGCCTCTGATATTGAATCAGCTTCCTGGCATTTTGCTTCTATTGTTTTCCTTACTGTTAACTAGTGTAAAGTGCGATAGTGTTTCCTTTCGGCAGTGTTTGCTCCAGTTTTCTCATGTGATAATTGGTTTGTTTCGTATTATTTTCTATAGTAATTATATTATGAATGGATTATTTGACCAATCACTCCATTCACTGAGCTCTGGTTGGGATCCCCTTCATTGAAAAGACCAAAGGACATAAAAGAAACTGAGGCAAATGGGAAATAGCTTGCCTTAAAAGCCATTGGGAAGGGAAATGTAAAAGAAGAAACAAAGAGTTGAAAGAGAGTCGGGGTATTCAGGGAATCAAAAAGAAACAGTAGTTGATGACAAAGCTCATTAACTACCCGTGTGATCTAGGTTAGTCAATTACTCTTACTAGAAAGACATAAACCCTAACTACTCGCATGGTGCTTAGAAGATGAAAGGAGACCTGTAAGAGAAACCATTTTGAAAAGATCAAAACATTTGCATGTATTAGTCACTCACTGAAATATTTATTAAAGAATGACTGAATAAATTATTTAAACTGCTAAAATTTTCTCAAAACAATGATTTTACAGGACTTCTCTCAAAGACTACAATCTAGCATGTCAAATAAACAGATATACCATAAAAGTATGTAAGATATAATTTGGGTATAAATTGGACATCCATCCAGGTAAATTTTCATGTTCAAACATTAGCCATGCAAATATAAAATATCATCAAGTGTTCCTTTCCTCCAAACTTCCTTATTCGTTATTACCACACTAAATCCCCATAAAGCACAAGCACTAAACATAAGGAAATCAGCTGGACCCAAGTGGAAGATGGAGGGGCAAGTAGATGTCAGAGGGAATTTTGATTCAAAGCAAGATTGTAGCTCAGGCCACGAAATGTGAAGTAAGTGACACTGACATAACCAGCTCTAAAGGCATGCTGGGTCTTCAGCAGTGAACTGCTAAGAGGGGAAGGATTCCTAAAGAGGGAAGGACCCAGGCTGTGGGAGAAGAGGAGAAGACATGTTCTGCCATGGAGGAGCAAATACAACCAGCCAAATGACTGCCCAGCAAGGCCAGTCCAGGCTGGGTGTGAATTGGCATGAGAATTCCAAGGGGTCTAGCTGGGTGCCAACCATGGGTGCCAAAGTCTCCAGGCAGGTAGCAATCCTGAAACCCAGTGGATGTAGAGCAAGTCCCCAGCCTGAAGTTAGGGCAATAAGACATAGGCTGAAGCTCCTCAGAGAGGAGGTTGGCAATTGCTGAGCAGCTGTGAGGACCAGCCAACCCTCATGAGCAGGAGAGGACCCAATCAGGCAGAGAATGGTGCACTGGGAGCTGCAGTCGGATGATGATTAGAGTAATACCTTATGTTTGAATAGCCCTTCATGGTTCACAAAGCATCTCCTTAAAAGAATTAGCATAGTAATACAGAAGATGAACTAGGGATTGCCAGGGTTCAAATCTTAGCTGTGTAAGCTTGTGTACATCATTTAATTGCTCTGTGCCTCACTTTTCCTGTCTGTAAAATAGGGATAATAATAGTAATAACTAGAGAGTTTGGTAAGGATTAAATGAGATAGTACTTGCAAACCCACTATAACGGGGTCTGTTTTATAGGAAGTGCTAGATATTATTGTATTATTATCAGGTCTTATCCCATTATACAAATGAAGAAGCAGATTCATGGACATTAGGTGACTTGCTAAGAGTCAGACAACTAAAAAAAAGCAGAGCTGAGAATGGATCATAAAATAACTAATTCAAATCCCAGCATTCACATTAAAGAATTACTGTTAATTTTGTTAGCAGTGATTGAGATATTGTGGTTAGGTCTTCATAAGGCCTTTTCTGATAGAGATATGCATGGACATACATATGGGTAAAATGAGCTAATGGCTGGGATATTTGAAATACTCCAGTTAAAAATAATTTGGGAGGGGCAGAGATAGATAAAACATGGAGGACAAGTTGATAGTTGGTGAACTTTGTGTGGGGTACATGAAGGCTCTTTGTATTCTCTAGTTTTGAGTGTGTGAAAATTTCCATAATAAAACATTTAGATAATTCTAGTACTCCTTTTCCATTAGGAAGCATGTAACTCATGGCTCCATAAGAAGTTTGTGGGGTGTGTGAGGTCCCAGGAGGGGAGTGAATCCCAAAGGCAGAGCCAGTTAGCCTGTACTGTTTCTGTATGCTGATGCTGAGGACACGCAGGTCAGGTAAAAGGGAGTCAAGGGTCCTCCCCTCAAAAAGCTTACATTCTCGTGGGGAGAGACCAGCAATAAATAGGAGGACAAGCAAACAAGCACTGAGCACTCTTAAGAGTAGTTAATACTGTGAGCTCAGTTCTAAGGATGGTGGGCAGAAGGACATGCTTGTCAACAAGCTGCTGTACAGTCTATGGCATGTGATTCCCAGTGAAAATGTGATTTAATAGTATTCTAGTTTGCTGGGATGCCAAAAGCAACATACCAGAAACAGATTGGCTTTTACAATGGGAATTTATTATCTTACAAGCTTACAGTGTCAAGGCTGAGAAAAATGTCCAAATCAAGGCATCACCAGGCAATGCTTTCTTCCTGATGACCAGCTGATGATGATCCTGGACACCTCTGTCACACGGCAAGACATGTGGTGGCATCTGCTGGTTTCTCCCTTCTCTACTGGGTTTCGTTGCTTTCAGGCTCTTGCTTCCATGGCTCTTTTTCTCCTTCTCTCTGTATTCATACTCTTATAAAGGGCTCCAGGAAGAGGATTAAGACCCACCCTAGGCCACACCTTAACTGAAGTAACCTAATCAAAAGGTCCTACTTACAATAGGTTTACACCCATGGGAATGGATTAGCTTTAAGAACATGATTTTCTGGGGTCCATGCAGCTTCAAACCTATCACAAATAGGAAGAATTTCAATGGCGTAGCAGACAGAAAAAGGCACTAATGTGACTACTGAGCCCATCTTTACCAACAGTATAGGTGGACATCGTGACTTTGAAAACTGTTTTTCCTCCTAAAACGTGATGTTAATCAGAAGACTGACATTAGCTGACCTTAGTACCTTCCATGCTGAGCTGAAAAAGCTCAGAGGATATAGGCTGAAACATAGCCTCAAGTTAAATGGATCCTTATGAAAAGAAGATGTCTTCAAGAACATTCCTATCTCTGGGGAATAAGCATGCATTGAGGTATGCAGTGGTCAAGGACAGATTTCCTCTTCTACTAGTCAGAATGTGGCCATCTTCATGTTTTGCAAACTCCATTGTACCAAGGGTCAAGAATAAGAAGCCTCAGTACATTTTTAAAAGTTTAGGTCACAATGTAATTCTTTTCTGGTATTTTATAAGTGACCTGCTTCAGAAGTAGAGAAATACCTTGAATCACAGAATCTTGAATTTTAGGCATTACTTACCAAAGACACTGAAGAGGATTTCAGTGCCTGGAAAATATATAGTTTGTACATTCTGGTGTCATGATGTTTCCCCCATGACCAATGAGCTCCTTTTTGCTCTCCACCAGTATATGATCCCACCTTTAAGACATATTACATGCATCACATGCTTGCTTACCTCTTAACATGAACCAACATTAGAAAGAATATAAAATCTCAGACTTTAGGATAACCTTCAAGGAATGCTGGATGAGGTAAAATCTGAAATAACATTTGCTGGTTGGACAGTCCTTTGGAATGAGACAATTGTGTCTTCATTATATTTCTTTCATTAAACTATAGAATGAGGCATAGCAAGTGGATGGTGACAGTTTTATAGATGTGGATGAAAGTGTGGGGTGAGTGTTACAGAGGTATATGGAGGAGGCAATGGGTGGAAGACAATGTGGAAGAGTCTATGAAAAGTATTAAGAGTGACAAAGAAGAAATTAGTCATAAAAATTAATAAAGTACTTCAATATTATAGTTTCAGCAAACACTTTCACTAGTTATAATCTATTAATTCTATCATGAGTGTAGTAACTTTGCCAGCAACTCTATTCCATAGTCTCAGAGCTAGGGGAGAAAAAAAAAAAAAAGCCCCATAGTTTCCAAGAATAGTTGTGAATCACAAGGTATTTTTCACAAAAGAACAAACACTGGAGAATACCAATTCCCATATGTCTTTACGAAATATTTTACAATTCTAATCCTTATCTTGCCCTCTACCAGTTTCCCCTGTTTCTTTTGGTGACGTTAACTGTGATTCTGGGAGTCAGGAGCATTTCTTGAACTGTAATGAAATGAACTCACCATGGCATAGTCCATATACCGCCATCATCTCCACCCGTCCATACAAATGTAACAAATCAGACATTCACATCACTCATTACCACATCACTGAGATTGCAGATTCAGTTAATTTCAGTATTAATGTCACAAATATCATGTAGTTTATTTAAGTGGCAATATTTACTTATCTTGATTAACTGTTTTAGTTCTGTACTTATAGAATCATGAGTCTCTGCCCTTTCACTTAAAGCATTGAATTATATTTTTATCACCTTAAAAAGTAAATTATATGCCATAATAGAGTTAATAAATTTTGGCATTCATAAAAATCCTAGAATATCTCCCTTATGAATATCAAGCTTCTGTTTCAATTATCAAACAGTAACATTATTATTTGTTCCTATGCCTGCTTCCTCCTACCCCTAGACTGAATTCCCTCTGTATTTGTCAAGATAGGTTTTGGTGAAACTACAATAACAAATTTACCCAAGATATATTGCATGCATATTAGCACAACAAAACTTTATATATTGTTCATTCAAGTCCGTTAGAGATCACGTGGCTCTCCAGAATGCTTCCCTACCCAATGGTGATTCAGCATGTGGCTTCTAGGTCACCAGGGCCAGGGAGGAGAAGAAGAGGTTCTCATACTGGCTTTTTTTTTTTTTTAGGAGGTACCGGGGATTGAACTCAGGACCTTGTACACGTGAAGCACGTGCTCAGCCACTGAGCTACAGCGGCTCTACTCATACTGGCTTTTAAATGCTTAAACTCAAGCCAGAGTTAGGGAAGAAAGGATAACTGCCAATCATGAAGTATTTTCGCTTACCCCACTGTCAGAACTGGCCTAACTGCAAGAGGGCTGAGAAATGTGATTAGTAAAGTCTGAGATACCCGTCTCTCCCTCACCACTCTATCCCTCTCTGCCTAATGGAGGACATGGCTCACTGGGACATTCAATAAATATTACCCAAATAAAAAACTAGACTGTCCTCTTGTCATTCATGGAAAGGGTCAATGAATAGTTGTAAACTCTGTCCAATGAACTATAACCTCCTCTTCCTTTGCTGCTCTTCCTCTTCCTCCTTTTCCTTCTTCTTCCTCTATGTTTAGAGCACAGATTTGATCCTTGATCTTCAAACTTTACCTTTGCTTTCTCTGGTTAAATTTGTAGAAAGAGAACTTAATGCCCTTTGCTTCACTTCCATCCCCCCAACCATTTTGCCTGATGAAATGTTGGCAGGTACAATTGCTATTTCCACTCAGAAAGACCAAATAAACACAAGCTGAAAAGGTCAGAACTCACCAGTGGTACCCTGACTACCCAGGCAGAATTGCCCTTAACAAATGATCCAAGAAACAGAAAACAAAACTGCTAGCTTTTCCTTAGATAGGATTCTCTCACTAGTGTAATCTACTAAATACAATTGCTTGGTAAAACGGAGCCCCAAGGAATGTGGCTACAAGTGTCTTAAGTACTTCGAACATCACCCACCGCTGCTGGAGAGCACTAGCAAGGGCTCCTCGGGTTGAGGATCCCATGAGCAGAAGCGGGAGACGGGACAAATAAAGGGTAGCTGTAGTCTTGTCTCTGTTAGTAAACCCAAGACCCAGGGGGTCAACTCCTTTTCTGCTTCCTTCCCTTCCGGGTGCTTCTCAGCACTCATAATTTTCTCCCGGTCCCAGCCAAGAGGAAAGATATAAAATACCCACAAGCGCACTTAAAGCTCCTGGGTAATCTTTTGGAAACTTAGGGCAGGAATGTAACCTCCAAGAATGCAGTTTCATCCATTCATTCATATCCTTTCATTCATTCATTCGTCATTTACTGAGCACCTATTATAACTCAGACACTGCTGGACCCCATACCACACCCAAAAAGGAATATGAAATGGACATGGACACTGCAAAGAGCTCAAAAAATAGGAGGAAAAAGCTTTTAAACAAAAAACCATAGTATGTATGTGATAAATATTAGAATGAAGATCTAAACCAAGTGCTGTGGATAGAAGGTAGATGCATGGGCTGGAGGAGTCAAGAAGAGGGGACCTGTGAGATGGAGCTCACGAAGAATGAGTATGTGTTCTCCAGGGACAGAGGGAGTGTGGGGATGCCAGACAGCTGCCCCAGTGACCAGTGCATTGATTTTTCTGTCTTGAAGATTCCACAGAAAGTATATCACCACTGACCACTCCCTGCTTGCCTATTTTGTGAACACCATAGAGGGATTGTGAGGAAATCCAGAAATATAAGACAGGAGTTTGTCCTAATGGAATGTCTGTTTGAGTGTCATTGCAGAAACATACAAGAATAATGGCAATTGGAGCATACTCAAGTTCCAAAACGTATGTAAGGATGAGCAGGGAAAGGCACCAGACTCATGTGGCAGCACCCTGCCAAGGAAAGTTCTGGAAATATGTGGAGGTGACATTTGGGCTGTCATGATAATGATGGGAGTCGGGGCATTACTGGAATTTAGGGGGTGGGGTTCAAAAAGAGTTAGATACTCTGCAACGGCTGAGAAAATCCCCCATAATCAAAAATTGTCTTTCCAGACTTTAATATAGGAGAGAAACCTCTTTATAAATTTCTGAGCCAAAACACAATTCCATCTTACATATAAACACAAGGTATTTTGTTTACAGTTTTATTAGATAATTAATTTTCCAGGATGCAACTCTAAAGTGAATCAAGAGAAGACTATTTTTTTTTTTTTCAAAACTTGCCTTGAATTGTTCAACATTTCAGAAAATCACATCCATACCAATGCTGTCAATAGTACAACACTAGCATCAGCCTGCATTTGTTGAATCACTCATTGAGATTCTGCCGACAGGTGCAAGCATCAACTGCCTCTTCATACTGTCATATAGTTATATGCCATATATGTATATATCCACATATATAAAATATATATCACATATCGTCATGCTGTCCTTGTGCCTGGGCATTTACACATTGAAATGCATATTATTTTATCAGACCTTATTTTTCTTTTGTTTGTCCTTTCTATTATACTTAGAATATTACATTGATTTTTTAAAAATGTGTCTTGAGATTTCTATTACTTATTAATCTCATTTTAGGATAGTAAAGGAGTCATTAAAATGTTTGTTACGGGGAGTGGGCATAGCTCATTGGTTGAGTGCCTGCTTCGCATGTATGAGGTCCCCGGTTCAGTCCCCAGTACCTCCTAAAAATATATATATATTTGTTATGAAAAGGGGTCCCTGGGTCTGAGAAGGTTGAGCCCCATGGCCCAAGACAAAGATAAGGAAGTCAGAGGTGGTTTTCTGAAGAAGGTGGCTCTTGACTTGAGCCTTAAAGAGCTCAGAGAAAAAAACTAAATGTTTTTGACCATGGCTGGCTTTCCATCTCATATATCTTTAGCTGTTGGTATAAACTATTTTCAACAGAAATAAATACGTAAAGGCAGTTACCATACTAAAGTTTCAATTACAACCCAGAATGGTAGAAAGAAGTCATGCATACTTAAAATGCCTAATTTGCAAAGGAAATAAAGCACATTTCCTGATAAACCGAAGTCATTTCATTTCTGAAGAATTTAGTCAGAATATTTATTTGCTACTTGACAAAAGAGATGACAGACTCCATATGGGATAAAATCTCCCTTGCTCTGGTAGACAAAGACAGCCACAGAGCTGCTTTTCATATTCAAATCCATCGCTGATTAGGTTAACTCTTGTGGGCGAAATGAGCTAGCCTCTTTCCCATCCTTTGTCATTGACCCAACACCTCCCCCCCAACACACCTGCCCACTGGATATGTGGATTTTTGAAGGCAGAAGCTATTCTTAAAAGGGAATAAGTAAATACGAACAATCAGATCCCATTTCACAGCATTTGCGACTTCACCATGGTATTGAGTCCTTGGCACTCTGCAGGCGGAAAGCAGCCCCTTCCAGAATCCACGCCACTGCCCAGTGGTTGGCAAGGGCCACTGCAGTGAGTGCCAGCTGTAGCCCTGGGCGAGCCATCCTCTACTGCCAGCCACCGCGGGAGGCCCGGCAGAGATAAGGCTCAGGAGACAGCCAAGTGGAAGCAGGGCCCAAGTGCCAGCTCATTCTCCCCTGGACTCTTTACCGGCCTTTAAATGACTGGACGAATTGAAGGAAAGTTTGCTCAGTGGCAAAGGCCTGCATTAAGAAGGCAAGGGGCACACTTCTTTTCAATACCCCTCCAAGTGGAAAACAGTTCAATTATGGCAGTCTTGATAAACTCTTTATTTAAGCCTGTACTTCCAAAAGTTTGGTTATTTTGCTTCCCTAAATCCCCTACCCAGCAAATTTTACTGAACAAAGTGATTGAAAAAAAAGCACCCAACAATAAAACTCAGAGGCGTCCCTTGAATAAAGGCATTACCCAGAAAATGCACTAAATTAGGATTTAATTGCTAGAAATTACTTTCAATTACCAAAAATTACGACAAATTACTTGTTGAATAGACACATTCTTTCACCACCATTAATAATTTTAAATTGCTAATTGCATGTAATTGTCAGTAATTTTTGTTCTTTGGTGAGAAGCAAGGTGCTGCATTATGCAGGGCCTGCTTTGCCAGGCTGGGGCCCTCCTCTCCTGCACCTCTGGTGAGGGGCAACCCCAGGGCCAGACCTCCCCAGAAGAGAAACAAGGCTGGGTAGGCTTCCCCTCCATGATCCAAAGCCTTTGGGCCCAAGTGTAGGTCAAAGGGATGGCATCTCCACTCTGCTATCAGCCACCTCAGTGACAAAGGATGGGCAGGAACGGTAACCTTCCCACCAGTCCACCAGCTCTCCCAAAAAAGAATATCTCCGATTCTCCAGAAAGCATAACTTTTCTTGGCAACATCCTTGTCACCTTAGAATGATATAAAACCAACATTCCGATTCCGTTTCCTTTCCAGTTTTATCTCCTGCACTTCCTGGAAAGTCTTTTGCTTCAGTCAAACTAGTTTCTACCGAAGGTCTCTTGTTTCTCCCTCTCTACCCATAGCTTCCTTACCTCACCTACGGTGCTTTCCTTTTCCACCCGTAAAAACCATCCCATCCTTCACGGCAAATCTCAGCTCCCATCTTCCCTGAATGCCTTCCCTGGCCAACCCATCTTAAAAAGTATTCTCTCTCGGCTTCCTCTGGCCTTGTTGCATAGCCAAAGGTTAAGAATGAGCAAATAATTTTGATTACTGAATCATTCTATAGGTGTCTTTTCACTTCCAGTGTATTATAAAATAGTCAAAGGTTAATATCTGAAATTACTGAAACTGGCTAGACTGACCTCACCCTTTGCATCTGGTCATTTCTAAACAAGAGCTGCTGTTATGGTGGTTAGTCCAGATTGATCTTACCATTGTATATCAGTTTCTATTGAAATGGTAACCACTCTACCCTCTCCTGTTTGAAATGCATTAAAAAATCCTTGTAACTTACCCTTGTTTTGTACCCCCTTATCCCCAGTTGCCTTGATCTCTGATAATGATTGTCTGATAATAACCTTGTGACCTACCCCCACCCTGTTTTGTACCCACCCCACAGCCTCTTCAGCCCCTTAATGTTTCTTAATGAAGGAACCTGAGCCAGCCCCACTGCAATTACTCATTAGCCTAAACCTTCTATAAAACTATTAGAATTATTGCAGTTTGGGGAGGCAGATTTTGGGCCCTTAGGCCACTGACCTCCTTTGCTATGCACAAGCAAATAAACACTTTTTCTCTTTGAAACCCCAGTGTTTTGGGAATTGGTTAATAAAGTGCATCAGTAGAAGAGCCCACATTTTGCTCAGGATCAGTTGCCTTGTACAACTCTGTCCCTCATTTGACAGTAACTGGTGGGTACCTAGCCTTGTTGGGAACAGTAGTGAGTTGGAAGGTGGCTCACATAAAGATGTGTTCAGGTCCTAATTCCCAGAACCTGTGGCAAAAGAGTAACTATCCCCTTCTGTGGCAAGAGTTGTGATTGAGTTAAGGATCTTGAGAGGAGGAACATATTCTGGATTATCCAAGGGAGTCCTAACCGCAATCCCATTTTCCATATTAGACAGATACACAGAGGAGAAGGCCATAGAAGACAGAGGCAGGGATTGGAATAATGCAGCCAGAAGCCAAGAAACACCTGGGACCACCAAAAGGTGAAAGAGACAAGGAATGGAACATTTCCTAGAGCCTTTGGAGGGAGTAAGACCTTGCTGACACCTTGCTGTTGGACTTCCGGCCTCCAGAACCGTGAGAGAATGAATTTTAGTTGATTTAAACCAAGAAGTTGGTGGCAATTTGTTACAGCAGCGCCAGGAAAATAATACAGTGATAGTTCTTGTTTATATACCTGGTCCCCATAATTAAACCATAAGCTCCTTGAGGGCTGCAATCAAGCTTTCAAAGCTTCCATATCCACACAATGCAGATGTGTGTGGAAAGAAAGGGTCTGCCCCAGTGCTTGAAGGGGGCAGGCTTGCCCCCCCATTATTCAGGGAGAGGGCTGCCACCCCAATGCTCAGAGAGGGTGGGGCCTGTGTCCTGGTGTTTGTGTAGAGCCTGGCCACCATCACAGTGCTTGAAGATGGTGGGGCCTGTGTCCCGGCATTTCCTGGAGACCTTGGCCAGCACCCCAATGCTTGGGGAGAGTGGGGCCTTCACTCCAGTGTCCAGGGAAGGAATGGCCACTGCACAAGTACTTGGAAGGGGTTGGGCTGGCAATCCATCAGGCCCAGAGGATAAAACATTGATTCATAGATAACTCTCAGACAGTGAACTCTAATGGAGTTTGCCATGCTGAGTGTGACAGTTTGAAGTTCTTTTATGAATCCCCAAAAGAAAAAGACTATGTTTTTGAACTATCCCATTCCTGTGCATATGAGACCCTTTCAATTAGCCTACATTAGTGAGACATGACTCAGGCTGACTCTCCATCTTCTTGCTGGGTCTGATATAAATGGAGACACAGAGAGAGACAGACACACATAGGAAAATGAAGCCACCATAGTTGATCCTGCAACGTGAGAGAAAGGACTCCAGGTTCACCAACAGCTGAATTCAAGGAGAGATGCACTAAGAAGCTCAAAGACCTGAGGCCCGGGGAGAGATGAGCCATATGTCTGATAGCTGACAGCTGAACTTGGGAAGAAAGCGGAGAAGCTGAGACTGAGAGAGGAGGCCCAGAAAGAGACATGCCCTATGCCTGGTTGCCCACACTGAGCTCTGGGACCTGGGCTTTGAGAGATGGTGAGCCTGAAGTGGAAGGCAGAGATCGGCGGCCATCTTTACCACATGGCAGGACACCAGTATTATCAGTAGCTGGCTTTGGTGAGAAAGCATCTCTGATGGTGCCTTAATTTGGACACTTCACAGCCTTGGAACTGTAAGCATTTAGCCTAAATAAAATCCCCATTATAGAAGCTAACCCATTTCTGGTACTTTACATTGGCAGCCCTTTTGGCAAACTAAGACACTGGGTTTTGAAATTGTTTGGGACCTGTGACCTCTGTTTTCCTGCCAATTTCTCCCTTCTGAAATGGGAAAATCTATCCTATGCCAGTCCCTCCATCCTACATTAGAGGCAGATGATTTGTTTTCTAGATTTCACATGTCCACAGACAGAGGAGAATTGTGCCCCAGGACAGAAAATATCCATAGCTGATTTTGAGGAGACTTTTTACTTAGCATTGCTACTTAAAGGACTTAAGCTTTGGGGATGCTATGATGGAATGAATGTATTTTACATGTGGAAAGAACATGTCATTTTGGGGTTCAAAGGGTGGACTGTGATGGTTTAAGGTGATGTACCCCAGAAAAACATGTTTTCAAATTGAATTCTATCCTAGGGTATGAGCCCATTGTAAGTAGGACCTTTTGATGGGATCATTTCAGTTAAGGTGTGGCCCAGCTCAATCAGGATGGGCCTTAATCCTATTACTGGAATCCTTTATAATCAGGATGAAATTCAGACAGAAAGAGAGAAAGCCACAGTGGGAGCAGCCAGAAGTTGAACATTAACAGAAACCAGAAGAGAAGGGAAAGGCTAGGAAAGGCTGCCATGTGCATTGCCATGTAATAGAGGAACCCAGGACCAAGGATCACCAGCAGTCAGTCCCAGAATACTAGTCTTTGGGTAGAAAGCATCACCTTGACAATGCCTTGATTTGGACTTTTTCCTAACCTCAAAATGTGTGCTATTAAATTCCCATTGTTTAAGCCAAGCCATTGCACATCATTTGCTTGAGCAATGAAAGAAAAGAAAGCAGCATAGAAATAAATCCACACATCTATAGCCAATTGGCTTTTGACAAGGGAGCCAAGTCTACTGACTGGGGAAAGAATAATCTCTTAAACAAATTGTGCTGGAAAAACTGGACATCCACATACAAAAGAATGAAAATGTACCCCTACCTCACACCATACACAAAAACTAACTGAAAAATAGGTCAATAACCTAAATATAAGAGCTAAACCTATGAAACTCTTAGAAGAAAGCATAGGGAAATATCTTTATGACCTTCTATTAGGCAATAGATTATTAGACATTACACCAAAAGCACAAGCAACAAAAGAAAAAAATATTTAAATTAGATCTGATCAAAATTTTAAAAATTTGTGCATCAAAGGATATTATCAAGAAAGTGAAAAGACAACTACAATATAGGAGAAAATACTTGGGAACAATATATCTGATATAGGTTTAATATCCAGAATATATAAAGAACTCCTACAACTCAACAAAAAAAAGCAACACAATTAAAAAATGGGCAAAGGGCTTGAATAGACATTTCTCCAAAGAAGCTATACAACTGGCCAGTAAGCACATGAAAAGATTCTCAACATTAGGGAAATGCACATCAAAACCCAAATGAGATACCACATCACATCCAATAGGATGGCTATTAATAAAAGAAAAAATAATAACAGATGCTGATAAGGATGTAAAGAAATAGGAACCCTCACACATTGGTGGTAGGAATGTAAAATGGTGAAACTGCTGTGGAAAAGTATTTGGCAGTTCCTCAGAAAGTTAAACATAGAATACCATATGATTGGCAATTCCACCTTTACATATGTATATCTTCAAAAGAATTGAAAGCAGGGACTTGAACAGTTATTTATACAACAATATTCATAGCAGCATTGCAATACCCAAAAGGTGGTACCCAAGTGTCCATCAACAGAAAATGGATTAAAAAAATGGAATGTAACTCAACAGTAAAAAAGGAATGATGTTTTGATTCATGCTACAATATGGATGAACCTTGCAGACATAATGTTGAGTGAAATAAGGCCAGAACAAAAATGACAGATATTATGAGTCCACTTATATAAAATAGAGTATGCAATTTCATAGAGATAAAAAGTAGAGTTCAAGTTGCTGGGGTGGGGGAGGGAAAACAGGGAATTAATGCATAACGTGCAGAGTCTCTGATTGGGGTGATGGAAAAGTGCTGGGTAGTGGTGATGGTAGCGCAACATCTTGAGTGTGATTAATGACACTGAATTGCATGCTTTGGAGTGGTTGAGATGGGCAGTTTTGTGCTGTGTATATGCTAACACGAAAAGAGAGAGAAACTAAAGAGGCAATGGCAACTAAATGCAATACATGATCATTGACTATATCTAATAATGGAGGAGAAAATGCCCCAAAGGACATTACTGGGACAACTGAAAAAGTGGAATATAGATTGTATGCTTTATATCCATGTTAAACATCTTGAATTTGATCATTGTACTTAATGTAGTTACATAAGTGAATATTCTTGTTTTTAGGAAAAATACACAGAAGAATTGAATGTTAAAGGAGTATGATATATACAACTTTCTCTCAAATGTTTAGAAAATAATAGTTTAGATAGATGGATAGACCAACAAATTGATTGATAGAATGATAAAACAAATGTCGCAAAATGGTAAAAGTTGGTAAATCTGGCTATGTGGGTAAGAGGTATATTAGATTTTTTTTTTTAAGGTAAGCTTTTACTTGGGGAGGGGGGCAAGGTCTGTACTGGGCATTGAACCCAGGACCTTGTACATGGGATGCAGGCACTCAAACCACTGAGCTATATCCACTGCCCTGCATTATTTTTGTATTATGTTTGCAACGTTCCATTAAGTTTGAAATTATTTCAAAAGAAAAGGTAAAACACACACACACACACAAATCATAATACATGCAATTATTCTTGGAATCTTCAGGCCACTTGAGGGAATGACATTTTTGCTCTATGACCCTGGCCTTGCACAGATGCAAAGCTGGCACAATAACTTTCAAGAAGGCTTCACTGGGCTCCTCTCCCACCCTCCCTTCCCGCCCACTCCATACTCCATGGACCCTCACGGGAGCCTAGATTAAATGGCAAAGTAGAAGTCTCCAAGAATCAGTTCCTCCACCCGTACAACTGTTAAACAGATAAACAGTTAAACAGTTGTCTGTACCAACTATTTGGAAACTCTGGAGTCAGGAAGAACACCGCACAACATCCAGGGAAGGGCAGAAGGAAGAGGCTGGTAAATTGTGGTAAATACCAGTAAACTGCTGTCTCCACGAGGCAGTTAATGTCTCCCAATCCCCACTCTCACAGCAGGCAGCAGGTGGGGTCCAGTCGCTGGAGTAACTTTCCGGTGCCAGAGAGAGACAAGCAAACCTAGTTCCCCAGGATCCCGGGTGGGGAGTGGTCCAGTCGCTGATCACTGCTTTTGATTAGCTACTTCAGATCATTAGGGCCCGACTCTGAGGCAGTCACTGTTAAAACCACCTGCACAAAGGTGGCAGAGGAGGCTTAAAGATGGTGTGCTTCCTCAGAACTGTGGAGGACAGTGGAAGGGCTACCATTGCTGGGCAGGTATTGAGTCAAGAAAGTGCAGCTTTGGGGATCCATGAAAGAAGCTGCTCATGCCCGTCCTGGCCCCTCCATCAGCCCCTTCCCAGAGCAGTTTGTACTTGGCCAGCACTACCTTTGTGGGTCCCTAGATTTGTTCAAGCTGGGAAAGAGGATTTGGAGAGGCACCTCTGGCATGCCTCCCCCTCCCAGATTTTTTCCTCCAGGCAAAAACAGCTTGAGAAAACAAAAGCAGTTTAAAAAAACAATAGAGGGGAGGATGTAGCTCAAGTGGTTGAGCACCTGCTCTCCATGTAGTACAAGGTTGTGGGTTCAATGCCCAGTACCTCCTGAAAATATATATAAAATAAAATAAAGGCAGACAACCTGAGAGCAAAGGCTTATCTGCTTTAAGTCCTGCTGTGGAATACCTGGGAGAGGCAGAAGTTCTGTTTCCTGGGAAGTACAGGGGACATTCAAACTCCTGTAAATGAGGGAACTCCTAAGGCCTCTAACAAGCTCAAACCAAGGACAAGATACAGGCCCAGAAATGACAAGGAGGACCCTCCACTGTGTGTTCACCTTGGTCTGACCTTCCTGATAGGAGGGCTGACTCTCATGGAGAGCAGCAGGCAACTCAAAGCCAATTTGCAGAGATGAGGAAAAGTATTCTTTGCTTATGTTTGCTTGGTTTTGTTAGCTCCTGACACTCAAGAAAACTTCTGTCATATCACCAAGTGGATACAAACTCAAGAAATAGACATCTTAGGGAATAAATCCCACAGTTACCATTTCAAAATATTAAAACGTACCTAGTGCAACGAGAGATTACAAGACAAAGAAAGAGGAAATGATGGCCAATCCAAAGGAAGAGGATAAAAATTCAAAAAAACTTCAGTGAAGAAACACAACTGAGGACATGCTGGATAAAAACCTTTTTTAAAAAATGATCTTCAGTAAGCTCGAGAGAAGAAGGAAAATACTGAGAAAGAACTAAAGGTTATCAGGAAAACAATGAATGAAAAATATGAGATAGAAATTTTTAAAAGGAACTGAGCAGAACTACTGGAATTGAAGACCACAATGACTGAAATGAAAAATTATCAGGAGGATTTCGACAGCGGATTGGAGACGGCAGAAGAAAGAAAAAGGGAATTCAAAGACAAGGCAATCGAAATGAGTCGGGCTAAGGGGCAGCAAGAAAAAAAGAATTATAAAAAGCACAAGCAGGCTAAGAGAACTGTGGGACACCATCAAGCATACCAGTAACATATTATGGGAGTCCCAGAAGGAGAAGAAAGTGAGGAAGGGGCAGAAAGAATAGTCAAAGAACTAATGATAGAACTCCCCAATCTTAGCAGAAGATTGAATATGCATATGAAAGAAGTCCAGAGAACACCAAACAAGATAAACTTGATGAAAAACATGCCCTGTCACGTACGTATCACACTGTTTAATGCAAAGGACAAGGAGAGTATTCTGAAAGCTGCATGTGGAAAGCAATGTCTTATGTACAAGGGACTCCTAATTAAACTGAATGCCAATTTCTTTTCAGAAACAATGGAAGCAGGAAGGCAGTGAGTTGCAATATTTAAAGGACTAAGAGCAAATAATTGCCAACAAAGAATTTTAAATCTGGTGGGACTTTCTTTCAAAAATGAGGGAGAGTTTAAGACATTCACAGATAAGCAAAAGCTGAGGGAGTTCATTCTCACTAGACCTGACCTAAGAGCAACGATAAAGGGAGTTTGTCAAACAGAAAGAAAAGGACACTATACAGTCATTTGAAGTGCCATGAAGAAATAAGGACCTCCATTAAAAGTAACCATTTGAGCAATTATAAATACTAGCAGTATTATAAAATATTTTTTGGCATATAATTCCACTTACTTCCTACAGATATGAAAATTCAAGTGCATAAAAAGTAATGACAAATCTATCATTGTACATACAATGTACAAATACCCAATTTGTAACAAGTACAAAAAAAAATTGGGGGGATGGAGAGATATAGGAACAATGTATATGTATGCTATTGAAGTCAAGTTGTAAAAAATCAAATATGATTTCTATATATTTAGGATGGTAAATTTTAACTCATAGTAACCACAAGGAAAATAAATGAAAAATATATCCAGATAGAAATGAGAAAGGACCCAATATGGTACAATTCAAAAAATTAAATAAATATGAAAGTAGACATTAATGGAAGAATTGAGGGACAAAAATGGTAAAAGACTTACAAAGACTAGTAAAATGACAGAAAAAGTCCTGCATTATCAGAAGTGACTTTAAATGTAAATGGAGTAAACTCTCCAGTCAAAAGGCAAAGATTGGCAGAAAGGTTAGAAAACCATGACCCAACTATATGCTGGGTTTTGTTTTTTTTTAATAATTAAAAAAAATTTTTAAAGATACTTAGATTATGTAAATGTTACATAAAAAATATAGGGATTCCCATATGCCCCGCTCCCCATACCTCCCACATTTTCCCACATAAACAATATCCTTCATTAGTGTGGTATATTCATTGCAATTGATAAACGCATTTTGGGGCATTGCCACTGAGCATGGATTACAGTTTACATTGTAGTTTACACTCTCTCCTACACAATTCTGTAGGTTATGGGAAGATATATAATGGCCTATATCTGCCGTTGCAATGTCATTCAAGATGACTCCCAAGTCCAGAAAATGCCCCTGTATTACATCTGTTTTTCCCTCTCCTTGCCTGCAGAACCTCCAGTGGCCACTGCCTCCACATCAACGTTGTAATTTCTTCCATTGCTAGAATCATAATAAGTCTATAGTAGAATACCAGTTAGGCCACTCTAGTCTATAGTTCATTCCCCAATCCTGAGGATTCTGGGATGGTGATGTCCATTCTACCCCTAATTGAGAGGGGGCTTTGATTCCATACAGCCAATGGATGGGGCTCTCTTGCTTGCACGTGTAGGCTCTCTCATTTCCTTGGTATGGTGGTTATTCATCCTCACCTCACGAGTTATCCTGGGCGAGTCCAATGAACTGAAGATTAGGTGTAGCAACTCTGCTGAGGCTCAGGGCCCAGTTGGCACATGGACAGCCCAAAGATTTAAGTCTCTTGAACATACACCTATCAACTCCAGCACCAACTATAGGTTCAAATAGAAGGGACAGATGAGCCATGTGTAGGGAAGCCATAACTGAGTTCAACTTTGCCACTATCAGGAGCACAAAGTCCAAAGTAGGGCTCACTGGCAAAGCACCAAACTCTGCAGCTATCTGCCCTGACCATAGGAACTGGGTGTCTCCAGAGCCCTCAGGAGCCCCACTATTTGGGGTAGTATCTACTTTGGCAGTCTATGAAATCCTGCTGAGATGTGCATAAGTGTTACCTCTGGGATGACCTCCCAACTCACTTTGAAATCTCTTAGCCGTATAAACTCATTTGTCTTCACATTTTTCCCCTTTTATTTGAGGCCTTTTTCCAGTTGCATTGCTAGTTGGTGCTTGGTAGTAATCCCTCGGTGCCAGGGAGGATCATCCATGTGAATCATGTCCCACACTGGGGGGAAGGTAATACATATATATGCTGTTTGGCTTAGAGAGAGGCCACATTTGAGCACCAAGGAGGCTCTCAGGAGGCAACTCTTAGGCACCCTATAGCACTAGGCTAAGTTTCAATTTCAAGAGCAAAGGCTCATAAGCATAGACGTCAATATCAAGGGCCCATCAATGGACCATCCTCCTTTGCTAGTCATTGCCCCTGTACCTGGGGGATTGTTGCTGTTCCATTAGAGAATTGGACAGAGCTCCCCAGGATGAGAAGTCAATATTCTCTCGGTTATTGTGTGAATCTCAACCCACCGTGACAATGCCCCATGAACATCTGGACACATTTATATACCTTATATGTATGTCCAGGTGAACTTCCTCCCATGTATCCCCCATCACTGACACCCCACACCAATGATCCTCCCCTGCCCCAGCTGTAATCCTTCTGTGATCCAAAGACTCTTCAAAAATGAAGCCAATAAAATAGCCAAATACAATTAATAGGAAAATGAAATAACAATGATAGGTTTAAATATAAGAAATAAAATACATTAAAAAAATTTTTAAATAAAAATAAAATAAAATTTAAAAATTGGGATATTTAAAAAATGAAAAAAATTTTTAAAAACTTTTTGGCATTTTGCCTTTCATCACTGTAATATGTGTTGTCCTGTATGTACAGTGACATTTTCTTCTATTTTAATCCCCAGTGTCTTTT